>CACRXP010000614.1:137734-185737 GCA_902702965.1 Spirometra erinaceieuropaei | reverse complement strand
ACTGCGCGTTCTATTATTCGTTAATTATGAAATAGCAGACGCGTACATACCTTAAGGCCTAAGGAGATGAATAGCTAGTACAATTTATCGCCATGTCTTAGGGCAACTTAATACATTGATTTGCAAATGCAACTGCTTTAAAGTCAATAGAACCACCGCTTTTCTAAAAGTCGCCTTGCAGCTTACAACGTACTCCATCTGAATTGCTCAGCGAAAAGATACTAACGTCTGATTGTGCTAACTTTCGTTTTTTTAAATCTATGGCTTCTAAATTAATTTCTTTTTATCAAAAATACACGCCCAGTCGCGCAATCCTATACGAGGGAACCCCTAAAATACAGAGTAATGGGAATTTGTGTTCAAATATGCATTCGTTATGACTAACAAAAATTTTTACAAACGTTGTATGCATGCAAATCTTACATTTTATGGAGTAGTCTAGGTGTTTAATTAAAACTTGCAGCAGTTTATTTGTTCACAATTGATCGTCTCAATCTTCCTCATCACATTTCATGAGTTACGTCAAACAACGCTGGTTGACACTTGTGTAATGGGGACGCTGGCTGCTACTGCTTACTGGGGTGCATGCACTTTACATGGCTTCTCCAAACTTTGTCCAAATAACTGTCTTCCCCAACTTTTAATTTTGGATCCGCAAAGTTGTTGACATATCGCATCTTTTATACGCAGAATGTCGGCTTAACTTAATATAGTTATTCCCATCAAATTACGCATGCTTCTTTGCTCTTTCTGATAAGAACATTTTCCTGCACGTATTTCAATACGCCCCAAATTACTAAAACATATGCCATTTCTGCTTTTCTAAATGATATGCGATAAGTCAGGCTTTTCACGTGTTTCTGGTTGAACGCTTTACTCTCAATTTTACCCGCCCATCTAAAGTTATTTTGTGAGTTTTAACTTTCTGTTAGATTGGATCTCCTCTCCGAACACATGTTCCAGTTTTGCAGAAGTTGGGTCGCGGTACATTTATTAGAATTCTCGAGTGTTAATACACTTCAATTGAAGACATTTCAAGGCCAACACGTTTGCAACAGTGGCATGATATTAAGTCAAGTAACGTAGAAAACTTTCGTGGGAATTATCTTTACCTTCTTTCACGGTAAGCAGATCGTGTTTACGTTATTTGCTATTGGTCCGCTACGATATTTTCTGAACGCATGAATTTTACAATGTTTAAGCAGAGGGACTACCCCGATTTTAACAGAATTTGGGGTTATCAGAAAACTGTGAGATGTGGCTTGCGGTGTACACCTTCTCAGCGTGTTTCTCTTTGATTAACATCACAGTAGGTATTGACTTATTTAATTGAGAAAAATATATACCCGTTTCTTGAATTTTCACTATTATTTCTAGCTTTAAGTAGTAATGGTAACATCATCGTCTTTACAGATGGTGTTTCTTACAGACGACAATTGGGCAGCGGTATGGAGAAGGCCTCCACTTCACTGTGAGCAGACTCTGGATTGTGTCATATGTGATTGGCGATAGGAGTTGTTTTACGGGTGCGGCAGCACACTAGAAGTAAGCTGACGAAATGGAGGAAAGCATGAACTTTTTTTCGATTTTTCGTTTTAGAATCATCGTACGATTTTCTACGAAAGTGGAAATGAGCGCAATAATAACAGATAAACAAAGGTAAATTTCAAAGTAAATATAGGTGTTTAGATGATGGTTTGATATCTTGCGAAGTGATTGTTATTGGTAGTGTACTGCCTGCGAATAACTGCCAAGATAAAAGCTCCTATGACGTGATCCACAGTCTGTCGTCAGTAAAGTGGGGTTCTTCTCCATATCGTTGTTGATATCTTTTCGAAATCTACACGAGCCCATTTTACTGTAATTTCTAATGTGCTATAATGGCTTGTCTTTACTGAATTACCACCCAGAAATATCATACCCTTGCTTGCTAGAGAAGAACGTCTGGCAAACGGACTGCCTAAGAAATGCGGAAATCGCCCGGAACTACAAACGTCGTTACTAGATCCTCCACGTCAAAAGATAGATTCTGCAGAAAAAAGTTGCCCGTGGCAGGTAAGTCAATGTGACAGCCAGCACTGTTACGTTGTCTAGTGTGCGTATAACTTGTTGGCAATTATCCAACGTAAGATGACAAGCACAGACTATCCTTCGCAGCAATCGACACGATTCGTACCGGCACGTTGTAAAGGCACGATATCTACACATTGTCGTAAAGATTAAATTTAGGGTAGTCACTTGGCATTCGTCAGTGCTCATCGCCACAGGAAACCGTCATAATCTATCAACTACATATGGAATGCGCTATGGACTGACGATTTTAAAATCTGAAGATGATTACTAAATTTAATCTCCTTTTTCGTTTTCATTAGGGTTGGTGTAAATGATTCAACGATTGGGTCCTATCTCTTTTCCGGAGAGACACTCCTTTTGCCAACGTGGATATTGAAGGCCGCTCACTGTATCACCGGAGCTCTTGGGTCTAAAGAAATTCCACTCGGTCGACCATTTTCGTTCAATCAGTTCGGCGAGGATTACATGGTTCTTCGCATATGAGACCACAATTGCACACGGCATGGACGTCCAGCATTACACTTTCGAGTAAAGCACATCATCATGCATCCGTAATACAAAATTGAAAAAAATGAAGAAAGACTGACTTTTTTTACTAAAGCTGAACAATGAGTTTAAGCGATGTATGTTCAGGCATATAGTTTGAGTTTTGTTGCAGCGCTGCCAGTTTTATTTAGTGCGGAATAATTTGATTTAAACGCAGTGTGTGCTCTCCCTCTCAGCAGGACTACTCCCTGACATTAACAGCTTTAAGGACGTTTCCAAAACGAATGGATTAATCTGCCATATACAGGTGATTTATGAAAATTTAAAAAGATCTGTGTTAGTTTTGGCGGTTGCATTTATATTAAATTGAGCTTTACCATGTTCGGCATTACTGTGAGCATATAAATCAATATAACCTAGAAAAATGACTTAACAACCACCATGGGACCAATGCGGGATTAGCTAACTATGCTAGATACATGTCGGCATCTTTTCCACGCAATAACCTAGTCAGTGCTCGACGGTGTGGGTGAGAATGAGAAAGCAGGCATATAAGATTATTGTTCCAACTATCACATCTATTTATTTTTCTAGGGAATTTAAAAACGTGTGTTATCTTGAGAATCGCATATTATGGAGCTTTTCTTATTTAAAAACCTCATACATGTGGCATAAAAAGTAGCAATGCAACTTTTCATTGCCATTGCGAAGATGGCGGAATTCGCATGTCTTGCTGTATCCGGATTGAATATCGAGATTGGAAATCTCTACTTTGCCAGATAGGGACTGACTCCAAATCCACCAAACCTACCGGATCATAATCAACCGGAAGTGTGAATGGAGGGAGGGCCGATGGCTGGGATATGTGACTGTCAGAAAGGACATCCGCTGTCTGACAGCAGAAAGCTTGTTTGCATTGACGGCAAATATGGGGCAGTACTTCTTTTTACAAGGTGCAAATATTAAGTATATCAAACGAAATAATTTGCTGTCCGGGTCATTTAGGCTGCCCGTGTGTGTGACAGACGTCAAACATTTTTTGGCAATTTTTCACATTCCATTTCTCTGGCCAGTTCATGGATTAAAGCACACACAGTCTTTATTAAAGAGTGATTTCTATGTGGAGAGCGGAGAGTTCGTCGTGTCGAAATCGCCTTCTTTGAAACAGGCAAAACATTCCTGAGCTGTTTTTTTAACAACCGAACTTTTCTCGTAAAAAATGCGAATGTTCCTGACGGCCGGAAGATGTCGGAAGATTTTTATATTTAATAACCTGTTATTTCATTTCCTCTGGGCTGCAGATGGGTAAACTTAATTCCAACTACATATTAATAAATGGAATCTACAATCGCCTAATTAGAGAAACAAAAATGCATAGTACATGAAAGCATGCCAAAAATTACAAAAAAGTAAAATTGCAAATGTCTGAAAATCGCATGAACGCTCAGGATAACCCAATATAACAAGCCTAATGATTTGTTATTATTGTCATTCAGGTTGCCTGTACGGCCGACAGCAGAGGATGACTGCACTCTTTAACGGAAGGTGACAAGAGGGTTGTCTAGCGCGTAACCTCTTTTACTGGCAAAAACTGCTCTGGGGAATTCACAGTTTTTGCAGTGACTGCGTCCGCGTTCAGCTGGATCAAGTATAATGTTATCGCACACAATTAACTAACATTTATTTTGCTGCACTATTACACTTCAAAAATAGTTTTTCTCCAATAAAGACACCACCTGATTCATTTTGCGAACTCTCCCATATACATGATAAACAGGTTCTGTGGTAGTATTGACCAATTCAAGGGAGGCCAGATTGTGCATTTCTGACTGATAAGCCGCCGTCAGCAAGACACATGCAACCCCGAAACGTATATTTTCTAAGGCTAAATCCCAAAAACGACTGGTTTGTTATCCAAACTCTTATTCGTTGAGTCATGGGCTCGTTCTTCTGTCCATTTCGATCGGATAAATAAAGTGGTCAAAATGATTTCACTGACCGCTCTACTGAACTCACTGGATCAATTGAGAGAGAGGGGGTTCAAAGGCACAGTTAGACGAGTATATAACATATTGCAATCGGTGAGTGTCCATTTACAAACGTAGATGTATACACAGTAAGTTTGCTAACTCGTGAGATGTTGGCTGACTCGAAAATATTACGTATATAGGGTTGTAAAATTAACGATCGTGCTGCATAATCCCAAAAAAATTGAGTTTCATCGAGATGTCGGCTTCTGAACGAACTACTATCCAGCCGTCTGCAAAAACCACAGTCCGTGAAAATGACTGCTTACGTAGTAGTATCTAATTGGAAGCATGCATGATTTCATCTGATACATCTGCTACAAAGACTTCTACCGGTTGCCGGTTACAGGAATATTGACCGCATAACAAGACCTAGCAGATATCTTCGGATTGAAAGTTGCTTTAAACTTGTCTGTGTAGTGCATTGGATGGCAGGTTAGTAGAACTATATATGCAGTAATAATGCCGCAGTAATTAATACCGCAGACGACGTCTATTGGCCCAAATCCGGACACACTCTGCAAAACTCGGCCTCTCGCAATTACTGTAGATGGGTTAAATCATGAAATGTCGCCCAAAATGCCGAAATGCCTTTTGTTTCAAAAAGATTAATTCAGTAGTGTTGTAAAACCAATCCTCGTGCAGCATAATTGTATCACAATTCAGCCATCACAGGATGGCGGCATTCAAGCAAACTATTTTTGGCTGTATGCAGGAACGACACTTCAAAAATGACTACACATGTAGCATGGATTTTTCTCATTGATTTTCGATGCCCTTAGAAAGCTAATTACATTTTATTAAAAACATGCGTAAAAATATTCATTTATTTTCTCATTCGGTAGAAAATTCCGTCTACTTCCAAACTTATACTCGCAGTAAAGGATAAATTTGATTTAAAATAAAACTCCTCCAATTTCTGAATAATTTTGAACTCACCTGCCGTTACACTTGCATTCAGGGTTTCCAAACTAAAAGCCGTATAATTTCCGCGTACGGAGAACCGCAAATTTCTCTCCGTCATTCAAAGGAGATAATATGGGGTTCATAGAATTTAGCAGTGGATTTGAGCCATATTGTCAACTTTGAAAGCAACACTAGTGAATGCAGAGACATGACGTTCTATAAACGGTGATTTCAAGCTATTTAGCAATCTCAAAATTAGAAACTTTGCCAGAACCAAATTATTCCCTTCTTTCGATGATAAAATTGAAAGAAGACGTAATTTCCTACAGACTGAAAAGAAACATTGATTATTTAGGGGCATCACAAGCCAGTTAGGATAATGCATGCTACTTATGTAGTCATTTTTCCAGAGTGTAGTTCCTGTACGCAGCCAAAAAGAAGTTTGTTTGAAAGCCGGCATTCTGAAGTATTTGAGTAGTGATATAATTATGCTGAGCGATGATGAGTTTTACAACGCTATTTAATTAATATTTTCCGTAACGAAAACGCATTTCAGAATTTCGATTTACATTTCATGATTTAGCCCACCTACTGTACCTGTCCATGCGTGCCAACCACAGTCGCGTTCTCGGCCAATGCCAACTGTCCAAACTGACCAAACATCTCCGAGGCTGACTCATACATGACATCACTGAAGGCCCACTGTCTCACGCTCGCCGAGGCCCCTCACGCAACCCTCGTCCGACGATCAGTTCTGCTTCTACAATCGTCAGCAGGGTACACACAATCACGCCATTCCGTCCTCCTACGCAACACATTTCCGACTTGTCTGTCACTCCGTAGTTTAAATTCCGTTTAAAGTTTTTTCACTACAATCGAAACCGCCCAATCCATGTCATTTCTCCGCCCCCCTGCATTTTTGTTCAACGGACCCTGCCGTTCATCGATCTACACGTCTCACTAACGTAAGTTTATTTACCGATTAAAGCCATAATGCGCGTCCCATGGCGAAAAGGCGAAAGAAAGAGGTGTGATTTGTTACCCACAGCGAAGGAATTTTAAACATCTCCGAGGACAGCGATAAAACTTCAAAGTCTTCCTTTTTCTTCTTAAGCAATTTCTTTATAAAATTACGACATTAATTTGCGGCGGCAAATTACCGTGTCAAAGCGGTCTTCCAGCAAGAAGCAAATCAGCAGAAAGTATTAACCTCGCCAAGAAGATATTCAGTTTATGGCGCAGTGGAAACTAAAATGGCAATTTCTAGTTTCTTAGCCGTTGGCAGCCAGCCAGTTGTGCAAACGCTGGAGCTCGATCTCATGATCTGTTGGTTAGACGTCCGACGCCCTAACAGGACTCAGTGTCCTGTCGGTCTCGATCGGGTAAATAAAGTGGTGGAGGAGCGTTCATCGATTGCTCTACGAAACACATTGGGTCGATATTTTCGGGGGAGAGCGCGGCAAATGCTGCGCCAGTCTTCTCTCACGATAGAATACTCTACGCGTTAGTCACCGTGCCTCCATCGATTTTGCTTTGGAGCACCCAATGGTCATCGACGGGAACGAAGGTCGAACTTTCATCGTCTTTCCTAAGTCTATCCTCTTGCGGATAGATCCGGCATTCTAATGCAGCTCCTGCAGCGCCTTATCCTGTGGCTAAATAACTATTCAATAACAAGTAGTGATATAAAACAGAAGTTTGGGCTGGCCTATCATGAATTTATACGACCTCCATGTCCACGCCGTGAACTCTGCGTAGAATAAAACTTATTTCACGAGTTCGAACGCCACTGGTATAGCATAGTCTCGTTCGAGATAGGAGTTCTAGAAAAGACGTATTACTTCATATGTATAGGAAATGCCCCAAGTAGAACATATACGATAAGAGATTCGGTATGTCTGCGTTCCACCTCGATCAAGTTGTACAGCGTTGTATTTGCCGATGGTAGGGCACGGTATTCGGCATCCTTCCTACTATTCAATATCTCACTAACCCACAACGGCATTTCTGCATTCGAACCGGCGGCTACTGACACGGCATACGCATTTGCCATGGACGTTCAACTCTACCACCTACCAACATACGTTCCCCTCAGAAGAAAAATATGAGATCACTGTAACGTAAAATTTATTGACCTGACGTCGTGAATTCTCACGCGAAGCCATCATCAGGGACGGTCGCAGATAAGGGCAATGGAGGCAAAACGATTGCAGTATTTATAATACGTACAGTGCGTGAGCTATCTCATGAAATGTTGGCTGAAATTCTGAAATGCACTTTCGATAAGGAATGATTACTTGGTCGCAGTTGTGAGACTGATGATTTTATGGCATACTCTTATAACATTTTGGACTCGGCAGGATGGCGGCTTTTAAATGCACTTCTTTCAATCTCATGTGGGAAGCATGCTCGGTAAAAATTGAATACTTAAGGAGCATGCATTTCCCCATTGATTTTCGATGGTTTTGGAAATTCAAATATATTTTATAGAAACCACACACAAAATATGCTTTCTTTTAGTAAACCTATATGGAATCACGTCTTTTTTATATTTTATACTTAAGGAAGGAGAATAATTAGGTTTTAAAAACGTTTTCGAATTGCCGAAAAAATTGGATCCTGATCATTCGATGCATTAACGCAAAGTGATTACACTCTAAAAGGTGCATGCGTTCCGCGTAAAAAAAATCCCATATTTTTCTATGTAATTAAAGATATATCATACAGGTCCATAAAATTTTGCAATGTATGCGGACCATGCTGAACATTTCATGAGGAGCAGTGGTAAACGGCCAGGTACGATGCTATGTGAATGGACATATCGCGGTCTTAAAAAGTCTTATAATAAGAAACTTTTAAAACCTAATTATACTGCTTTATTAAGTATACAATATAAACAAAATGCGATTCTCTATTGATTGAATTCAGAAAGCATATTTTTGTTTGCGGTTTCTATAAAATATATTTGAATTTCCAAGACCATCGAAAATCAATGGGAAAAATGCATGATACTTAAGTAGTCAATTTCTATTGAGTACGCTTCCTACAGGAGATTGGAAAGAAGTGCATTTAAAAGCCGACATCCTGCCAAGTCCAAAATGTTATAAGAGTATGCCTAAGATAATAAGTATCACAACCGCGACCAAGTAATCCTTCCTAATCGAAAACGCATTTCAAAATTTCAAACAACATTTCGTGAGTTAGGTCACGCAGTGTAGCTGTTGTGTGGCTGCATGCGTACCATACATATGTGCCCTCTCGATTACAGCTGCGGTGTGGGGGAGGGAGGGGGGCGTAATTGAGGCGATGGTGGCTCGTCCGTCCGCGTCCGAGTCGTTAATTGCCGCAATTTTATCATGCGTGTTGGAGGTTGGCGTGATGATTACTCGGTCATTTCGACCACCGTCACTAAGATTGTTGTTCGCCCGCGCCATCTGCACAGGAATTATTTCATCTGCTTCAGTGGAGACAGAAGACAGAGATATGCGAAATCCGCACGTAACTTTCGGAAGTCTGTCTGGTGTGGATTACCTGGTTATCGTGCACACTCTACACGACTCCTGGATGCCAAACGATTCTGTGACATGGTGCCGACATGACATGAACGCGGATGAAGAAGCAGGACTAAAGTTCCCTGCCCCGGACTGTTATGCCGATGCTGTGGAGGGATTGATGCTGATTCATACTGAAGTCCTGGAAATCCGTATTTTCAGGGTAAGACAATTCTGCAGCATTGTCAACTAAGCCCGGTGCTTTAACTGACCCTCCTTCGCTAAATCCCCTGCAGTGATCACAATCGTTTGTATGTTTAGGCCAAATTATGCATTTCAGCTTAGCATTTTATGCGTTCAACCGTCTGGATCCTTAAAACACCATGCGTTTGCCTTTACACATGTCGATCATCACAGGCGACAGAAAAATTTCATAAGTTCCTAAAGCAATGGTCACTGGCACCTGTCTGGCCTACTGCCGCCCAAAAGTGCGGGGTACGCTAATTTGCTCTGTATCCCAGAGTCAGTCATGGATTGAAATTGACTGCTGGTTTTTCTACAGCATCCCAGATGCAATCCTTCTAAGCTATTTTACATTTCCTTAAACCGATTCGGCGAGGTGTGGTTCTGCTGGCCCACTTAATTGATACCATATGGTTAGCCCCATAAAGCCATTTTAGTAGGTAGGATTATTTCGACTTTACAGGCATGACGTGTTTAAGCGGTACAGCAGCCACTCGATTCCTATAACCAAGGTTGTCGTTGTTAGATTTTATATTGAACTACAATGTTTAATGGCGATCATGTCTCCAACGACCGTCATCGGTTATGAAGTTTTTGTACCTTTTGCAATCTTATCATTTGTCAGTCGACTTGTCCAGGACAGCGATTTCTCTGTCAAATGATAAAGTTCTTATGTCTTCGTCCCTTTATCACCGTAGTATATTAGTGCCCATTTCGCTTGGAAGGCTTTTTCTACAAATACCAGACTCGCGTGCTGCCTGCCCACACTAAACTTCCATCGTAAGCACTCTAGTCGATCTGACTAGCAAGCGCTCCCGAGTATGTTCCTGTCACGTGCGACTGTCTCGGGCGTCCTCTCCGTTGAATCACTAGTAATATAGCCCCATGATGCTCGTTTTCGTTTTACCAAGTCAAGAACGAAAGGGCATTATTAAATTCTGCGTGTTTCTCCACTTTCGGCTTCTTGTGATTTCCTTTGAACATAAAAAGACAGTTTACATATCCAACAGTATATCCTGAACATGGCATATACAAATAGCTGCGTCAAAATAAACAATTCACTCTTTAACCTGTGCCTTTGGCTGACAGGAAAGAATAGGTCCTCTGGAAAAAATACACTCCAAACACGAATCCCCAGTCCCGGTGTGACAGGTGGGCGAGCAGCGGCCGTACACATCTCTATGTTCGTCAGAAAGTTGTCCATCGTTCAGATTTCTCATAAATATGTCATCGCAGATTTCAAACCTCCGCCTATCCTATAGAACCTTCCACTCAGAGGAATTTGTTCCACAGTCGTTGTACTGCCCTTAAACAATAAAAGAGTTTCATGTCAGCGCCCGTGCGAAAGTAGTTTCAAAATTTCTTGCTTTTTGAATTATCATGAAAATAAATTTAAAGCGTTATTGTGCGCCGCCCTACCAATTGTGACTGAACATAAATTCTCAGAATCTTTTAGCGAGGCTTTGGTGTAAGAGCGACTTTTATCTACTCATTCGTTAAATCTCAATGCCAACGAGGCTATCAGTGTAACTGGGCAAGTCTTATCGACGGCGACAGTGGGTTAAAGCAGCTACTATCAGAGGCCTCATTCTAAGTCGAATCCGAGATCATATATGAAAGTCGACTTTCTGCGTAAAATGTTTGACCGAAAAAGCATGAACAACCATTGGATGTTTTGAGGGTAGCCACACCGACTGATGATGATTGAATTCATGGTGAACTTTTTATATTTTCTAGCGGTCCGATTGGATTTCATAAAGGTAAAGGCTAGGCATTACCCGCTTTAAGTTGTTTACATGTTTTCCCTATGTATCGTCAGGTCTACAAATGCGGATACAATTTTAACGGTTACTGTTGCCTTCAGAGTCTGGGTGAAAACAGCTTATCATGATTTCGATTAATTGTTTAGTAAAGGAATTTAACATTATATATTATTTCAGTTACTGCCAGCCTGTGTTCTTGTCAGCTACGTTTCAAGATGGATAGCGATCGTCCTAAGACTAAAAAGACGCAAGGAGGCTAAATGGCCAGAAGTCAATAACTGAAATGCTATAAGCAGTTTAGAGCAACCATGTACACGTGGGACCCATTTTAACTATTCAGGTACAAACAAGTCTTCTTCCCTTGACAAATAGGTCGCAATGGAAATCATGCCATCACTGAATTTGAGGTTATGGGTCATGCGGTCACTCATCGTCGAGGTGAACAAATCGCAGGAACCCACATAAGTCGTCATCACTCACTAAAGTCGTTAGGATGGTACCGTCACACACATGATGCCTAGGCTCGCTGGCTATCATCACCGTCATGGTCTGATTATTTGAAGGCATACGCTTCTTCTACATGGAAAAAGGACCGGTTCCTGAACATATTGTCCAAGAATACGCATCAGCAGCAGCCGAATTCTGTGCCTACTGTAGATTCGACGTAACGAAAGATGAGAACAACTGTTCAATATAATTTCCTCAAAAACAGAGAATTTATAATTGTTTTTCGACAGCAGCTCGTTCCCGAAATTAGAAAAAATAACGGGTTATTAAATTACTTCCAATACTAAGCGTAGGTTTGCTTATCAGCACTGCATTCCAACCTTCTAGAGCAAAGCGTAAACAATGTTTTCGTGATCAATTTCCAGACCGGCTGACTCAGCGCAAAAAGGTCCAAGAGGACTGATAGCTCTTAATAATCCTATGAATGCAATGGAGGGCAAAATAACTTGGAAATGGAAAAGCACTTTTTCTACATAGTTGATACGAGAAATTTCATCCTGGGCTACAAACGTATTCTTCGTTATAGTTCTAAATCCGTAGGGGTTTGGTAAGCTTAAATAATTCACTAATCTCACTTGTCAGAGCAAGCCACGGCCGTCTCAGTTGGATTCGAACCAAGGGCAGCAGGGGCAAATTTGCTTAACATCATGGCTCCCAGTAGGAACTTATAGTCTAATTCTTTGACTCGCTGGCTGTACCCACGCCTTGCCTTCCTTTCACGTGCTTGAATCTCACAAAAGCCGTCAAATTTCCGCGATTTGATCTAGGAAACCATTTTACTAAAGACAGTAAGTTAGCAGTAGTCCGCGGACTAGAAGCGACTCAACTCCAAAACAAACATAATTTTCAAGCTAGACATAAATATGGTTACCCCTCATTGACTGTGAACTCACTTCTAATCGATGACACGATGTCAATAAACTAAATGTTTATCTGCTATCTGCCATTTAATGGTGCGACAAAATTTGCCAAATAGCAGGTTAAAGCTCAGTGGATATGACAGAATATTCGATTAACAAGATATTTTGAGATTTTTAAAAAGCAGCTAATTAGGCATTTTCCTGGTGGCTGAATCAACGATTCCCTTCGCTTGGCGTTTTCGATTAATGACTTCACGTGGGTAAGACGTATTTTTCTACGCCAATGGGATAGCAAGTAGGAGCACGTCCAGCAGGTGGAACTAAGCCATTTTGGTTAAGTTGCAAAACACGACAGTTTGCCAATAGTCGGGGGGCTAAACACATCCCCAACAAACCACCAGTTTTCATTTTACTCCCTTTTAAATTCACCTCTTATTTATGGCGGTAACCTGAATGTCAATATGTATAATGGTAATAAATTTTGCAATTGGCGCGCCATAGAGATTATGTGATTTGAATAAATTCTTAAAGTTTGCTACAAGGATTCTGAGGCAAAACTTTTTCAAAATAATTTTTCCTTTCCTGCCTACATATGGAACAATAAACGTACATGTTACTTACATCGTATTTCTGTAGGCTTATATTAGCGTTGCGGAAGTCAGTATCACAAATCCAGCTTACGCAAGTAATGTCGCATTTCGTCGTAAAGTCCGCATCCGGAGCGATTCTAACTAAGCTATCTTCTTCTGCGCCAAGCAAAATCTTAGATTCATTTATATAATTTGTTACTGTTTTCGCCAATTCTCCACCATCGACATGAGTTGTATATTCTATTCACAAAAGAAAAAAATGGTCTGATTTTGTAAAAGTGTTGGTGAAATCTTTGAAAACGTCGTTGAAATGCGTTAACTTCAATTTCTCAACATCGTAGGTGGATAGTTAGCAGATTCCACTAAGGTTAACTTTCAGTTCGCAAATTAAGCCTCGAAAAGAACCTGGAATGTGTTCTTTGAACGTGGCGTTGTAACTGCCTGTCGGATTATAGAAAAAAACAAAACAATTACGCTTGCTCAAACATTTCTGACTGCCGTAATAGCGTTAAATTTTACTATCGCCAGTGTTTTAGGTTTGTTAATTTGCACAAATATATGAGCCCAGCACCCTCACGGACAGTTTGCTTGGCTCTCGGTCGGCCTACCTCCTCTTCAAAAAGCACTCGATGGCTAAAAGTACTAATTATTTCGTCGAATGCTTAGTCTTTTAAATTGCAGGAGGCCAAGTGTTGGACTGGTAAATATGTGAATATGTAATTTGTTTAAGCGCCTTCAGTTGAAGGCACGAAATGGCAAATTTGTTTGTCTTTCTTTATGTAAATCTCGATTTGTTGCAGTAATGCCTTCTAATGTTGGTTAGCAAATATATCAAAGTTTCATTTTTAAAACATTGACGATAATAGTGTCACATAATAAGGGGTTGTACTACTGACACAAAATATAAAAATACACAGTTACCTTGCCAGTAAATCGTCTGTGATTGACTATCACTCTCCGTTCTGCAAACATATCGGGATATTCTTGTTGACGCCGTCCTCTTGGCAACGTGGATGAAGGCGTACGACTGGTTATCAATACTCAGGTCTGCAAAAGGGAGAAAAGTACGGTAGGCAGATCACACGGTCGCTGACGTAATCTTGACTTGCGTTTCGTAAACTAATGATGAACTAGACTATTCATTTAAATTTTGAATAATGACACTTACGACACATTCCCCACTGAGATCTGGTCGTTATTCCAGAGCACAGGGGCTTTCCATTGAGAAGGCATTCAAGGTGCTGCAAGTAAACCAACATTTGAAATCTTCTATGAAATTTTTAGCTATACAATGCAATTATCTTAGTTGAGTATTTTTCAAAAGACTGGTCTGTGGCAAGCTTTTTGATGTTAATCAAAATATTCTTTCTCCGGATATTTGCTTAAAATACAAAAGGGCATTTTTTCTGCCTGCATCATAACCTTAAATAAACAGGTTTATTCTGGTGTCAAGAACAAAATATTGGTCTCGAAGAAGAATTTTGCAAACTACAATGCCAGGATACTAATCGCAACGATGATGATACATGAGGCCTCCTACAGCTCAGCAAGCCTTGCGCCGGTGTAGTTTTAAAGCAAGGATGTGTTTACCTTTCCTTGTTCACTTCAGGGTGTATTGAAATAATCAAATGCGGTCAGGGTTTGCCTATAAGTAGTCCCTCGTGTAAGACTTCAACCTGTTTGACTAGAGGTTATGTTCGTATTTGCTCATCCGAGCTGCTCGACCGCCAGTGAGGTATTTAGTTCACGGTGACAACCCACTGAGTAGAGAGCAGTTTTATACCGCAAAATGGATTCACCTGCGGTTCACCTGCGTTAAAGATTGGCAAGAGTTTGTTGATACTTCGTTGTAATGCCATCTAACACATATCTGAACTCACTTAATTTCAACAGAAAGTTCAGCGTCGCTCGACTATAAAAATTGCAGAACTGATGTACGTTGAACGTCGTTTATAGACGGGATCACACTGGATTCCTGTCCGATAATCATTTGCAACTGAAAGATCGATCGTCATGCGGTAAGTACAGAATGTTGACTACCGAGTGTACCAACCAGATTATTGTACCGACAGACTTGCGCAGCATCTGCGCTACGCTCTCCTTCCTCTGAGGACGACAAGAAAATGCGCGATCCGGCTGCTATGGTTGGGAATAATAAACAACCTGTCCGTGCTGTCACAGACGACCTAGTCTCCACACAGCAGACCGTGTTGTGCCTTTAATTCTGCATATGCTTGTTGAGCACTCTAAATCGGAACCTCCAAGCCCTGAAAGGAACACTTCACCCAAAGCGCGTGATGGGGTTTCTCTACACTCAAGCCAATTGATCGAGGCGGCGATAATGTTTTTATGGAGGCATTGCCTTTGAAATGGATGAAGAACCTGCCGCATTACTGATTACTAGAATTTCATAGCGTCCCGATTATTTTTAGAAATGGCAAGCCTGTCACAAATATGTAAGCCACCTCAATTCCGTTTATTTACCTATTATTTTATTTTGACTAGTTTGACTGGTGATGTTTCCATGCACTGTAAACGGCAGCACATATGTAAAATACTCAAGGAGTATCGGCCTGTTCAATTTATGATACAAAAGTGTTAACATAAAGAAGTTAATCGTAGAGGAGATAGAAAGCTTTAGCCTAAAAGACGCAGGTTAAGAGGAACCTGCACTTTTTGCTTTCAGGATTGTGCCGCCTAACGGTCATGCTTCAGTTCAGGTAGCTTATCGTGAAAATGCTGTTGTCAAACGAGCATTCAGGAAAGAGATTAAAGAGTTTTAAATGATGATTTCAACACAGAAAGAGACAAACGTTCAGGACAGATGGGAAGATTGAAGGAAACGCTAATTTGAACGCATCCGTCCAATCCGCCTTAGCATTATTAGTTGATGGAGCTAATTTTGACAAGCTTCTATATGCACGAAAAGAGGTATAAGAAACAAGGACTTTCTGTGTCATATGAAGAGACTAAAGAACAACAGGAATGCCATCAAACTACATGCGAGTTGACAGTTCTTATGTCAGTTTCGACTGTATTCACCGCGGGTTCACAGCAGGTTGAGGGCAGGCACGGTAACTTGCGCATGCCCTAGATTATAAAGCCAGTAGACTTGCACAACGCCAACTGCACTCCCCTACACTTTCCCACCTCAGCGCGGTACCAAGATATAGTGAAGTAGTTAGAGGGTGAAAGAGGGCGTAGGTGACTCTCACGTTCGGCCCCGCACGTAGATATACCACCACACATTGTCTACAACACATACTAAGCAGGGTATTACACACCAATAAAATGGAGCGGAAAAGTACATGAAACCCAAGTTGACATGGTGGAATCCTGAATCCAGACCTGCAGCAATAACCCTGGCCCACAGCACACACTGACCGGAATCTGGGCTCCAATAAAACAAAAGGGTAATGGCGCGCAGATTTACTCGGCTGTCCTACAGACTGGGAATACCATCTAAGCCGCATTATGAGGAGGCCGTTGTGGCTTGACACTTAGAGCACCAGGCCGACACTCTAAATTAACATATATGCTGGGCCGATGGAAAGATTACATGTAGAGTATATACTTTATACGTGTATACGTGCATTTACTCATGAATGGAGACAAAAATGAATCTGTTGCGATAATCCTTAGGGAAATTTATCCTGAATGACATCCGGTCGACGATAGACACAAATGCTAGAGCAGAGTATTTAATGAAGTACAATTATCCTGTACAAATATCGGGACCAAAAGGAAGTGGTGTAGCCGGATTTGCTGAAGCTATCTTAAATGGTTACTGCTGGACGATATGGATAGCAAGTTAACAAATTCAGCCAACTGGCAGCCGGATTATGATGGAGAATATGATAAAGGTATTTATCAGCATGAAAACGATCTGTCCCATATAACACAAAGAGCGGGAAAAACTGTAAAATTGTTTTTCTGGGAATCTCCACCCCACCCGTCATATTCACCAGATATTTTTTCATTAGGTCAGCATTTGTTTCGGCCAATGAAATATAATTTTGCCGAGCACCGATTCATATCGTACGAAAAGTCAAACAATGTCTCGATCAGTGTAGTGCAACAAACGCCATTGGTTTTCTAGCCGTTTACTCGAATTATTTCCCGGAAGATGGAAAATGGCTACGCCCGCAGGCAAAATAAAATATATTGAATATTGCAGTCTAAAGCAGCGGTGTTGGTTTTAAAACAAACGGTGTAAGCCAGGCTTAACACTCATTTTTGCCTCCACCACTTGCAAGCAATTCAAATACATGCTACTCAAAACAATGCCAAACAACAAGCAATATGTTTGTCGAAACCGGCTAACGGACATGCCTTAAAAATTGCGCAAAGCTTACGACAATGCATTCTCTACGGCGACGACACAGGCTTAAAACCTGTAAAGAGAAACTGGTACATCATACCTGTTGATCCGGTGAACAACTGTAATTTAGAAGCCACTTTAGTTCAATCACAGAGGAAGCGGACGGCCACGCGTTGTTTTTACCCCGATAGTCATCCAAACCTACAAGGATAATGCATATTTTGCGTATAAAGTTGCATCAGGCGCCGTATGCCTAGGCTGGTTTGCGATCTGTCCACTGAAAGCTTTGATGCAGTCTTTTCGCATATTAATCATTCAAACGACTTAGGGGTTACACTTGCCGGCCCAATGATCTCGGTAGGAAACAATGTCAAATTGACCATTCTTCCGATATACACACGTATAAAATGACATTCTTTCATTTCCTTGTTTGAGTTCATATTTCATAACCTTGCGGTTGTGTTACTTTTCCAAAACTAAATCATGCAGAAGCGGATTTAACAAATGAATGTCGTAATTCAACGACAAAAAACGGTGCAAATTATTCAAATAGCCCAAATATTTTAACAAAAACCCACCGCAAGGATTTGGATTTCCACAAATCTTCTGGCTATCTGAGTAGCAAAGAAAGTGAAATTTAGACAATGACACAAGGATCAGAGACGACTTTACCATCAGTTGCCGTCTGCAAAATAATTCCTTGTCCTTCTCACAGAAACATGGGCCACACACGAGAAAATGGCACTGAAAATTATGCATAGAACAACGTTGCCGGTGGTACACTTGCAACTGACCACCCGAAAAATTTCATTGTTCCCAGGAGTGGACGCCAACACTGCGAAAGTTCTTAAAAGACACGTTCTTATTTGGTCACTCATATTTTATCATAGGCCATTTGCATAAACCCTAACAGTCTGTTAGGGTTTTTTGTAAATTCTTACGTGAAACATTGCCAGCCTGCCCACTTTATGTGATTGCAATTCTCCTCCCCTTTCGCGTGGTACACTGAGGTCGCCTTATCGATTCCGATGGAAATATTAACCAAACATTAGCTGCGCAACACATCAGGCATATAAATTTGTTTCCAATAGCAGACTGGCAGACTAGAAGGATCATTTTGGGCTCATTAGCCGTTGGCAGATAGTCAAAGCCCACCATAAAGTGTGGAGCATTTGGGGCTCGAAATCGCGACCTGTTAGTTAGAAGTCCAACGGTTTTATTCACTGAGCACGGGCTCGTGGTCTTGTCGGTTCCGGTTGGGAATATACAATGACACTCACCATTGCAGTCGCCCTCGTCGTCGTCACTAATACCGTTTTGCATCGCGCAGCTGTGCGGCTTTATGGTCTTCCGAAGGTAAACAAAGCTAACATACCTCTTAGACCCATCGTCTCCCTACGTGGTACTCCTACATACGGTTTGGCAAAATGGATGTTTGCTCGTCTTAAGTTCCTGGCAGAAGGATTGCCAACAACAGTCGTCTCTGCTAATCAGTTCCTTGAACGTTTAAAACATCTGAAACTAGAGCCAGATGAATCCATGGTATCGTTTGATGTCGTTTCACTCTTTACCTCCATTCCACAACAATTAGCGATTGACGTTGTGATACAACTCCTGGCTGACCGCTACAACGAGAGAGACAATCCCCTGAAGACTGAACATCTTGTGGAGCTCTTACGCTATTGCCTAAAAACATATTTCACCTTTGGTGGACAAATGTAAGAACAAATCAAAGTCACCCCTATGGGCTCCCCCATATCAGGGCTGATTGCTGAAGTGGTTATTCAACGGATAGAACACTTGGTGTTCACCAAGTATCAACCAAAGTTCTGGGCTCGTTACGTCGATGACACCTTCGCCATTGTCAAATCATCTGACGTGGAGCACCTTAAAGAATTACTGAACTCGGTTGACCAGAATATCCAATTCACGATGGAAGCCGAAACAAACAACCAACTCCCCTTCCTCGATGTCCTTGTGCGTCGGTGTGCAACTGGAGAATTACAAACTACCGTTTTCAGAAAAGCCACCAACACAAGACAAATACTGAACTTCAACAGCAATCACCCCCTCTCTCACAAACGCAGCTGTGTCCGTACTCTGTTCCAAAGAGTTGAAACACACTGCAGCACACCAGCCGACAAAAGAGTTGAACGACAATATCTTCATGATCTCTTTCAAACCAATAGATACCCAAGCCACTTCATCAAGCAAAGCAAGCGCCGAGTGAACAGACGACGGCCACAAGAAGAACAACCCGAAGTCTGGAGGGCTATTCCTTACATTAAAGGAGTCTCCGAAGCGGTTTCAAGACTGCTACAACCCGCCAGGGTAGGTATTGCCCATCGACCCCAGGCAACAATTCGTCGCCGTTTGATGCAACCCAAAGACATACTGCCACCCACTGAAACCTCAGCAGTTGTCTATCAAATACGTTGTAAGGATGGAGACTGCAACTACGTTGGAGAAACCGGACGGAAATTGCAGACCCGCCTACATGAGCACGAACTGGCAACACGGAGACTAGACCCAAACTCACAGCTTGCGGCTCACATCGGAGAAACTGGTCACAGTTTTGATTTTCAAGGAGCAGCCGTCATAGGCAGGGGCACCTCAAGGACTGAGCGTCTCACTCTTGAGGCTTGGTACTCAGATGCCAACTCCATCAACAGGCATCTAGACCTTCCTTCGGCCTATAAAGTCCTACGTCACTTCATACACCGTGACGAAGACAAGACAATCACACGGAGCCTATGAATGCCGAGCAAACACGGCCTGTCGACCACTTCACCCAAAAGGGGAAAGCAAACGCAACCAACCCCAATTGAGGTGACGACACGTATTACAGTAGGCCACAAACATTCACAGGCGACGGCCAGTAGGCCGAGGCAGAGAAGGAAGAAAAAAATCGATCGGCCCAGGGCCAACTAATGCGGCAGTCTATTCAAAAATGCTGATCGATTTCTTCACTTGACGCTTTGACAATGGAGAGCAGCCCCAGCTCTTCGAAACGTCAGCCAGTAAAGTCCCCCGATCCGGTGAGCAATTCATTCTCCTCATAATACCGTTCTGCATCGCGCAGCTGTGCGGCTGACGATTGAGATCGAAAATGCACATAAGTCACGAGGGCAAAAGTGAGTTCCATAGAAACGATCAGTGCGCGTCCACCTACCATTTCTTTGTGTCAATCAACCCATCGTTTTGACTGTTCACTACCGAAAACATTTTTCCCTCATCCAACACTTTGTTGGCGAGACACGTTTACAAAGACGGTTCCCATAAATTCTTTCATTTACTTCACACTGTCAATAGTCGCTACATTTCCAGTGCAAAACATTCGATATATTTATCCACTGTAATTTTTGTTAGACGCGTAATTCACAGCAGCCTCTTAAGGGATGTAAAAGAGGCTTCAACAAAGAAGGGAATTTGGAACACGACTATGCATGTTATATTCAAGTCCGTAGCAGTAGTATATTATGAGAAGTCCGGTACACCGTGTGGAAAGGCGGAAGGAAAATTTTGCAATTTTTACTTACTCCTGAAACATCTACCGCGAATGGCAACTGCCAAACCAGTTCCACCTCTGTCGCCTTTTCGGACGTCCTTGAGAGACTGACATTTTCATAGCCAAAGGTCACTTTAAGTGAAAAGTATTGCATTAGATAAATTAAAATGTTCTGTTTGAAAACGCAGTAATTAACTTTGACCAGAAAGAGGCCGACGTCAGTAAAAACGAGTTGCTTGTTTAGATTGGCAAAGATATCTGCGGTTAATTTTTATTTACTGCTTTTTGAACTAACTCCTGTCAATTCTGGGGCAGCAACATTCCTACTTTTTGCGGCCTAAAATGTAAAGGAACATAAGGTCAAATATGAAACGGTATACCGACGTAGTATATAAACCCACGAATATATCAGTATTGCACACTTCGCACGACGTACGATTCGTCGACAATGCGGCAGAAATATGTTCCACGCTTAGCCAGTACTTTGCATACATTTTGGTTGGCTGATCAGCCACAATGAAGATTTCTGTAGTACCCTGTATCTCAGGGATGAACAGCGTCAGTCAGGGATATTTTCCCACTAAAAGCAAAAAGGACATTTTTCTTCATTTTTCGAGGTAGCGCAAAGGTTGGTTATTTTTTGGCATTTAAAACCATTACCCTTTCTAACGATGTTTACGGTAATTCAAAGTTCGGAAGCAGGGTGATTCAATTTGGTAGTGATGAAGTACGACTAAAAACTCTTCAAGCCTGCTACCTGGTAAAAACTAAGCAGTCCCTCTGCGCGCGTCAAACATGGCAGATCAACGTACAAATAAGGTGGTTCTCAGAGACACAAGGTGGGGATCATTTTAGATCCCAAGTACGTAAGACCTTGTATGGCTCAGAGCAGGAAGGAGCCACTGCAGCCTGACTCTCCATCCCGAGAGCAGAACAGAGCTATGCAGATGGCGAACAATGGAATGTCCATGACGGAAGTAATTAATTGATGCTTGTCGCCTTTGAGGAGTTTCATACGTACAGAAGGTGGGCTAACGTATGAAATGTCAACCAAAATTGTTAAATTTCTTTTCTTATTTCGAAAAGATTAATTAAGTAGTGTTGCAAAACTTCTCAGTCTGTAATATAATTCTATAGTACTTCATTTACATCAGGATGTCGGTATTTGACTTAACTTCCCACGGCTGCATGCAAAAACCACACCCTGTAAAAAACGGCAACTTATTTAGCATGAAATATCCCTAAAAGAGTAATTATATTTCATGTGAGACATGCATAACAATCATCATTCTTTTGCACACTCGGTAGAAAATTACGTCTTCTTCTAATTGTATACTTAAAGGAGTGTCATTATTTGGTTTTAAAAGCGCTTCTAATTGTGGAGTTTTTGAACACCGTGAAATGGCCGTTCATAAATCGTCATATCTCTGCTTTTACTAATGTGGCTTGTAAAGTTAACAATTTGGATCAAATCCATTGGTTACTTTTGTGAATCCATTATGGTCCCTTTTTAGTCCCGTAGAGAAATGTGTGGCTGTCGTACGCGGAAAATATACGACTTGAAGTTTGGAAACCTTGAATCCAATTGTGACGGCAAAGCGGGTTCAAAATTTTTCGGGAATTGTAAATATTGTTGAAAACCGTACCTTCGAGTACAAAATAGGAAAAACATATAATTTTCTAAGGAATGAGCAAAATAATAAACTCGAACTCGCCTATTCGCTTTTATCGTTTGCCAGTTACGCTCGGCAAGGACACAGTCGATAGTAATGCGCCAGTGGATAATTCCTCCTTACGCTTTTTGTAGATTGAAGTCTTAGATATTACGAAATTGCCATTTTATGCGACTGAATACCATACCGATCTTTTTATCTACCTAGGGACTTGACCAAATCTTTTCACTGGATAAAAGTGATATTGTTTTGAATAACAGCTGCGGTAACTACCTCGCATGTCCTACATTCAAGCTTGCTTCAAATGCCTGCTCAACGATAACTTCACCGATTTTGTCTACTGGTAGTTTAGTAAGGGGTCTCTGCAGGATAATTGGTATTCTCTGTACATTTGTTAAGATAAGATCCTCCAGACTGGCTAGGAATAGACAAAAGACTACTATTCAACCAGCGATTTCTCTCTCAAATGATGAAGTTCTATTGTCTTCGTTTCTTTATCACCTAGTATATTAGTCCCTTTTTCGATCAGAAGGCTTTCTTTGCAAAAGCCAGACTCGCATGCTGCCTGGCCAAAATTAAAATGCTAACGGTGTAAGCCCTCTAGTCGATCTGAATAGTAATCGCTCCGTGTATGCTCCTGTCACGTGCGATTGGCCCCAGCGTCCTCTCTGTAGCATCACTAGTAAATAAGTCGCCCAACGTTCGTCTTCGGCTTAACAAGTCAAGAGCGAGAGGGCATTATTAAATTCTGCGTGTTTCCCCATTTTTGGCTTGCTGCGATTTCCTTTGAACATAAAAACAGTTTCAAATTTCAACAGTTTATGCACACCAGGGCATATACAAACAACTACGTCAAAATAAACAATTTACTCTTTAATCTGCACCCTCAGCTGACAGGGAAAAATAGGTCCCTTGGAAAAAATACGCTGTAACCACAAATTCACAGCTCCGGTATGCCAGTTGGACAATTTGTGGTCGTGCAGATCTTCTGTGAATAAGTCAGCAAGCTGTTTCCTTTGCAGATTGCTCATTAACATGTCATCGCATATTTTGTACCTCCCGGACATTTTGTAGGACGATGGAGCCAGAGGAATTTGTTCCAAAGTAGTTGTGCTGCACTTAACTCAAAAAATGCTTCTTGTCGGCGGCCCTTGAAAAAGTACTTTCAAAATGTCTTGCAATTTGAATGAACATCAAAATAAAGTTAAAGCTTTTTTCAGCGTCGCCCTGTCAACTGTCACTGAACAGAGCTTCTCAGAATATTTTAGCGAGGCTCTTGTGTAAAGGCGACTGCGCTCTACTCATTCTTCTAATCTCAAAGTAAACGCGGATATCAGTGTGAGTGGGCATATCGTATACACGATGACATTGGATTTAAGCAGCTACTATCAGGGGCTGCATTCTAAGTCGAATCCGAGATCCAATATAAAAATCGTCTTTCTGCGCAAAATGTTTGACCGCAATAGGTTAAACAATCACCGGATATTTAGAAGGTGGTCACACCGACTGTTGATGACTACATTCTTTGCCACCTTCCACATGTTATCTAGCGGTCCATTTGAATTGAATACAGGTAGAGGCTAGGCATTACCCACTTCAAGTTTTTTACGTTTTTTCCCAGGCATCGTCTGGTTCATAAATGCGGACACGGTTTCTTTATGGTTCCTGTTGCCTTAAGATTCTGGGTGAAAATAGCATATCATGATTTGGGTTAGGTGCCGAGTATAGGCCTGAATACCCTGCTCAAGAGAACGCATCAGCAGCAGCTAGTTTTTGTGCCTACACTAGCTTCATCGCACTGTCGCACTGTATATCGTTCCCAGATTTGGCCTGCTTGTAAAAGGCGAGATAATCCCCCTATCGAAGCATGACACAAGCATGATTGAAGAATCAAGGCTTAATGTTCCCTTCCACAGACGTTCGTATTTAGGATGAGGACGACTTGAGGTGGACTGTAGCCTCAGACTTAGAAATCTATATGTCCATCGTAGTGTAATTCTCCTGGATTATCGACTAACCCCTGTGCTTGAAGTGACTGTCCCTAAGCGAACCCGCCCTTGCGAGCATAAACTTTTGAGTGTCTTTTGAGTGTCTTGGTCTTTCGCTAGTTTACTCTGCAGCTTCAGCGTCAGTCTTGGATGCCATGCCTGAAACTGAAAAATGCTTTCTCAAAAGCATTGCGGATGCGATACCTCAAAGCGAATTTTCCCTTCGTCAAGCCGATTAATTTTGCTATTGCCCTAACAATTGAAATTTTCTTTTACTTAATTTGTAGTCATTTTTGCTTTCCCAAATCCTCACACATTTGACGACCTTGCATGCAAGTGCGCATTACGGCTGTCTTTTATTTAAATTGGCGTTGCAAATACGTACATGTTCTGCCAATCAGCAACAGAATAAGTAAGTTCCCCATTAAGGGGACTCAAGTGATTACAGACTACGAAGACTCGTTCTTTTGACGTCCAAATTCTTAGTAATTCTACGGACATTAGCGTTTGAAATAGTGGCATCATCATTTTTCGTGTTCTGCATACGAAGCTGCTCGTCCCTTAATAATTTCGTTTACAATACCCCTACGTGCAGTTTATCCATATGGGAATTTTGCAACAGAGTCCAAATGCAAGAAGTCTCTCTACAATCCATGGTAAAAAAATGGATGTGAGACTCTTATGCTTCGCACCATGTTATAGTCTGTTAGGTATTCTGGATACCGGTCACAAGGAAATCTGGAACAAATTTGCGAAATTCCATTGACGCTCATGCAAATTGATCAGTGTCTTGATAAGGCATGCTGCAGTGAAAGGTTCGACACGAAGTTACCCAAACAGACTGACCCCATGCGTTATCATCTTGCTAAAATTAATAGATTCCTATAAGAGATCCGCGAGTGAAAAATTGCACCCGATCTATCAGGGTCTTAAGCAGAAAAGTGATCCAAATAAATTGTAACCATTTGTGTATGCATGTTCAACGGCGAATCCCAACATAACATATAGTTGTAGGAGTCGGAACGTGTTTTTGGATTCGTTGTCGCACGTTCTGCTCTTGTTATTAATAAAGGGTAAGTATTTCACCAGTATAAATTCAAAACACATATCACTTACTCTGCTGAAACACGCATTTTTCCTATGTTTCCTATTTTTACTGTATGGTGAGCAGCTTCAGTCTGTAAGTGCTGGTTTCATCCTGAATTGTCTGATTTATAAAATGTTTTAAACTCAAAAGTACTTTAGTTATATCAGTTGAGTCTCGATTGTTGACTTTGAATGATCTTTTACATAGCAATCGCTGTGAACCAGTGTAAAAACGTGATAGTGAATGCATTTCCCTCTGGGCTTTTCCCACCCTTTCTCGCATGGAAGGTTTCAACGCAACGTCTCAACCTGCTAGTACTTTACCGTAGGGAAAAGAAGACCTTATAGCGCGTCCTTATCAATCATGCCCGATTTTCTTACTGCATCGTCCATGTAGGCGTTGAGCATTTGACACCTCTATTTGGAGCAAAACTAATAAATTATTACACCGCACTCAAAATGCCTGATGCGCAGTTTAGTGCGAACGTCGAATTTGGAACACTAATCCAACTACGCGCTTCCATATTAGGATTGCGAAGGCCAATCATCGTTTACGCACTTGTACTTTCCTTCGGCTAAAAGTTC
Organism: Spirometra erinaceieuropaei; assembly: GCA_902702965.1. Taxonomy (NCBI): domain Eukaryota; kingdom Metazoa; phylum Platyhelminthes; class Cestoda; order Diphyllobothriidea; family Diphyllobothriidae; genus Spirometra; species Spirometra erinaceieuropaei. The sequence continues at coordinate 159,630 of CACRXP010000614.1, read as the reverse complement.
TACAGACGACTCGTTTGAAGTCCGTCACATTCTGATTTCGCTTATTCGGTAGGACAGTAGATATTTTTCCAAATTTATACTCGAAGGAAGTGGTTAATTCGGTTTTCAAAAGGTTTCCAATTTTGGGACTTTTAAATAGCGTGAAATGGGCGTTCTGAAAACATCATGTCTTTGCTTTTACCAACGCGGCTTCTAGAGTTAACCGTATGGATCATATCCACATTTATAATCCGTTCCTCAACTAAGGTATTTACTCATCCTATAAGCATACGCATAAAAAAGGCAAATACTCAGTAGTAATTCGCAGATGAGCATGCAGTTTGCAGTTAGCAGAAAACTGGGAGTGCGAAACCTCAACAAATTGTCGTTTGCGAGGACACCTATCAGTTTGAAGTTGCTTGGTGCCATGATGCATAAAGCTGTTAAAATTCAGCCTGCGTGCAATTTGAACTGCCTTTTTAACATGTGGGAGCTAATTATTGTCCAATGTAACAGCACTTGATGGCTACACACACTTAGGCATATCACATACCATGTCATTGACAAAAAGGGAATTCTCGTGTCCGACTAAGATGCATTTTTGATAGACATGTTATTGCCTAGGTGGACGGAAAACCGAAATATGGACATTCGGGAACATTTTCCGAGTTCATTATTACTTACTGTGCATGACTGCTATTTGTGTTGCTGAAATTCTCATTGGTGACCAAGGTCTAGGCACGTCGCACGACAAAACTTCAACTACACCTGAGGTGCATTCCATCTGCTGAGTCGGGTAATAGCACAACCATGGAGAAACCTGAAATGCGTCTCAAAAATGATGTAGGTTTCGTTATAGCAGCAACCCACTTTACACATCTGTCGATTCAGTCTGCTCACTTATGACAAAGGCAGTGTTTTAAACCTCTGCACAATCGGATCCGAAGTGGAACTTTCCTGGAGACTTGGGAGAACAACACCAGCAATCAATGCGATCAATGTAAGTATATACTTAGACCAAACGTCTTGTTCTCCCAGGTTTGGAGTCGTTTTATAAAAGGATCCTGAAACAGCGTGTTTCATAACTTTCACGACGTTTTTCACACCTCTTGTCCAGGCTCCCCGCTCTCGTTCAATTAACTTATTTTCGTTGTTAAATCGTCGATGATACTGGTTTTCTTGAAGAAATGTAAAGAAAGCTGATACCCAGCAAGCATACTAGGAATGATCGACATGATTTACCTGACGAGCAAAATGAATGGAATAGTTCAATTAAGTAATGTAGAGTTTACTGCTACACTTAAGTCATTCTTTATTAAAACACTGAATTCACTTTCTGCCTTTGCATGAAGGTTAAAGCTATCTGCTGATTAAACAAGACGACTAAATGTGGACAGTGGTTGCCATGCCGTAAGCCATTTTCGAACTCGATATCCTATGCTAATCTTTTTAGTGGCTTAATAAACTTTTTTCAAAACCGAATTCTATTTTTCTACCTCAGGACGCCTAATTTTGCACTGATATCAGATTTAGAAAATGAAGGAGACTATTCTGTGCTGCGATACTCAGCAAAGAGTGAACCGGAATAGATGGTCCTTTACACATGCCTGTATAAAGAAAAGGAAAATTACGAACAGTTCACTTACAAAAGATCTTGGTAACGTATGTCAAAATTGTGAGGTGATTTTAACGGCTTATTCCACAAATGGAAAATGGAATGCTGATTTTTTTAAATCAACTTTCAAATGGTCATGAAAATCTATCTGCAACTTACAGGTTCGGACAGGTTTGTTGGGCAAAATAAAACCCTACCTACGTCATGCAACCAAGTAGAACTGGAATGGATCGTCAACCACGGGGTCCACACGAATACCGTGTAACAAAAATCAATTCTTTTTTAAAGTATCCTGAAGAGAAACGTTTATATTGCTGTAAAATAAACTGACTGGCTGGATGCGACCAGTAGTCTTTAAAACTAAATGTGTTATTGTCTTTATGCTTTATGGCCATGACTTTATATAATATGCTGGTTTGCAGACCACAGCGTTGAGTTATTAATCTATGACGAGTTCTAAAGCAAGGTCCCAACACGCCGTTAAATTATTATGAAATGACCAAATATCAGAATCAAAAACTGTTAATGATGGTGAAAAAGGCTGACAGACACTGGCGAGTAGTGGAAAGATTAACTTCACGAAGGAAAAACCATTTTAAATTTCTTATGTCTACACATGGATACCAGTTTATAGTTACCAATATTTAAGGGAAGGTTGAAGAGTATAGGCGTAAAAATTTCATGGACTGCAACCTTTGTTGGATTTCCCTGATAATTCGGTTTTAGGTAATCTAAAACGAAATAATTTCGGTCATTCGATTAAAATTTGGCCACAATATATTTGAAACAAAAAGAAAATTATTTAACGAAATCTTCAGTGAAAAATTATCATGTTGCCGTTAGGGCAGAGAAATTCAATTCAAGGATTAACACACTACTGGTGCGCCGCATTGGGCGGGGGACTCTAAAGTCGAAATCAGTTAACCATTGTCGACACAGAATACTAAACTGTAATTTATGTTTGAAGTGTACTGCTTAATGTGCTAAAAATGAAAACCAATACGCTTCTGCAATTTAATGCAAACAATTTCTTCCTTTTTTTCGCAAAATCTTTCTAAAATATCAAGTATGGAATGTCGATGTAAGCAGTCATATTGCAAAGTTAGATTCATTTTCTGCGCCCTTAGCGAATGGTTTGATTAAGATGGAAGTATACAAAGTGCTTTCTAAGACCGCGAATCTAGGTGGATCACATATTTTCTGTGGTTAATTTTTACATTCTAGAAATTTTGAAAGTATTTTTGCACGGGCGCTGAAGATAAACTCTGTTTTTATTTCAAGGTAACCACAACTACGTTGGAGCAAATTACTCTGGCTGGAGTGTCTTATAGGATACACGGGAAGTACGAAATCTGCGATGACATGTGGATGACAAATCTGCACGTGAAACAACTTTTTGACGAATATAGACATGTGTACGACCACTGCACGTCCATGTGCAACACCGTGGGGGTGAATATGTGTTTGGAGTGTATTTTTTCCAAGGGTCCTATTTTTTCCTGTCAGCCGAGGGTGCAGGTTAAAGAGTGAATTGTTTATTTTGACGAGGTTGTTTGTATATGCCCTGTTCTGAATTTCAAACTGTGTTTTTATGTTCAAAGGAAATCACAACACGCCGAATGTGGGTAAACACGCAGAATTTAATGTCATTTCATTCTTGATGTGATAAAACGAAAACGAGCATCATGCGGCTATATTACTGGTACTTCAACAGAGAGGACGCCCGGGACAGTCGCACGTGGCAGGAACATACTCGGGAGCGATTGGTAGTCAGATCGCCTAGAGTGCTTACGCTGCTGGAAGTTTAATTAAGGCTATTAGCACGCTAGGCTGGCAACTGTAGAAAGAGCCTTCCAACAAACTTAATGATAAAGAGACGAAGACATAAGGACTTCATCATTTGACACAGAACTGGCTGCTAGAACATCCGTATTGGACAACTCGACTGACAAATTGTAAGATTTTAAAAGCTTCAAAAACTTGATAAACGATGACGGTCGTTGCAAACATTATCGCCACCAAGCATTGTAGTTAAATATAAAATTTAACATTGATCACCTTACTCATAGGAATCGTCTAGCTGCTGTACCGCTCAAACACTTCATGCAGGTGTAGTGAGGAAAGAGATAGTAAGGACGATCTTTCGTACTTGACTGGTTGGCTGAGAGCCAAACCGCAATTGATCATTCTTAATAATGGTCTCTATGGCATTCTTGGGCATTTGAGATCGGAGCAGCCCATCGCAATATTGTGCAAAATGCAGGTTTATTGGGTGTGGGGGCGGCCAAGTCGTGTATGCGGCACGTGCAGACGAACAGCCTAGCTCTGCCAGCCACTTCGCTTAATCCTAGAAGCAGCTGACTGATCCTCTGTTACTGCCTGGGAGGAGGAAGCGGGGATAAAATCGAGGAAACTCAAATGTTTCGTGATAATGCAGCACGATCATTAATGTTACAACCCTATTTAAGTAATATTTTCTAGTCAGCCAGCATTTCACCAGGTAGCACATTTACTGCATAAACATCTTCATTTGCCGAGGGATACTTACCGACTGCATTACGTTTGTACTCGTCTCACTGTGCCTTTAAACTTTCTCTCTCTCTCCCACACACACACACACACAATCGATGCAGTGTGTTCGGAAGCGCGATCGATAAAATCGCCGTGACCATTTTATATAACCAATCGAAGTGGACAGAAGAACGAGCTCGTGGTTCAACAATTACAATTTTAGACATCTAGATAGTAGTTTCTTGTAACTCGCCCTAGAATGTGTACGTCTCGGGGTTGTGTGTGGCTTGTTGACGACGGCTAATAAGTAAGAAATGAACAATCCAGCCTCCCTTGAATTCGTCGATAATGCCACCCTGCCTGTGCATAAATATGTATATGACAGAGTTCGTACAATGGATCAGGTGGTGTCTTTATAGGAAACACCTTCTGATGAAGTAAAATGGAACATAAAAATAAATGTTGGTTAATTGTGTGCGACAACATTCTGTTTGATCCAGCCGAGCACGGGCGGAATCAGGGCAAAAACTGTGAATTCCCCAGAGCAGATTTGTCGGTGTAAGAGGCTAAGCTGTAGACAACCCACTTGCCATCTCCTGTTAAACAGTGCAGTCCTCCTCCAATATCTCCCGAACAGGCAGTCTGAATGATACGAAAAGCAAATCATTAGTCTTGTTATATTGGGTTGTCATGTGCGTTCATTCTACTTTCAGTCATTCAAGATTATTTATTCTTATAATTTATTCTATGCTTTCATGTAATAAGTCCTTTTGTATCTCTAAGCAAGCGATTGTAGAATCGGTTTATTAATATGTTTTTTCAGCACATTTTGTCATCTGCAGCCCAAAGGAAATGGAATATCGGATTGGCTTATATAAAAATCTTCCAAAATATTTTCTTGTTCGAGTTTACTAGACCAGTAGTGGCCCTGAATGTCGTCCAAAACATTCGAGGAAAGTTCTGTTATTTTAAAGAAACAGCTCAGGTATATTTAGCCTGTTCCAAAGAATGTGATTTAGGTACGAGGAACTCTCCGCCCTTCGGACAGAAATCACTTTTAATGAAGAATTTCTGAGTGCGTTAATCCATGTATATCTGCTTCAGGTAACTGAAGAACAGGGCAGAGAAATGGAGTGCCAAATTATCTCGACATCTATCACCCGTATGGGCAGCCTAAATGACTCCAAAAGCAAATTATTAGGTTTAATATACTTTATCTTTGTACACTGTAAAAAGAAATCTTACACCATATTTGCCGTCAAGGCAAACATGCTTTCTACTGTCAGCCAGCGGATGTCTTTTTTGACAGTCAGCCATCTTTGCTACTGGTCATCGTACTTCCATTAGCACTTCCAGCTGATTAGGACCCGGTAGGTTCTGTGGATTTGGAAACAGTCCCAATCCGACAAAGTAGCAAAACATTCCAACCTCCATTTCAATCCGGATTTAGCAAGACATGCAAATTCCGCCACCTTTGCAGTGGCGATAAAAAAGTTGCATTGTTGGTTTTTATGTCACATAAGTGAGGTATGTTCAATAAGATAAGCCCTATAGCATAAAATTCTCAATGGTGCTCACCTGTTTAATGACCCTCAAAGAATAAGTTTATGTGGAATTTGGTACAAAAATTTTATGCGCCTGCCCTCCGATTCTCACCCACATCGCCGAGTACAGACTAGGATATTGCGCGTGAAGGATGCAGGCACCATGTCAACATGTAGAAACACAATTAGCAACTCCGCAAATCGTCCCATGATGGTTGTCAAATAATTTCTCCAAGTTAAATTGTTTTATATGTTACAGTTATGATGACCATCGTACGGCGCAATTTGACATAAATCCAACCATCTAACCTAACACAGATCTTTTTAAAGTTTCCTAAATCACTTATTCATGGCCATTCATTTTGGCGAAACCCTTGAAGCTGTTAATGTCGGAAATTATCCTTACTGGAAGAGAGTATAGACTGTGTTTAAATCAAACTATTTTGCACGAAATAAAACTGGTACTGTCACGAATAAACTCAAACCATTTGCCCGGAAATACATCGTTTGACCTGGTGGTTCAGCTTCAGTAAAGCAAAGTCAGGGCCTTTCTTAATTTATTTAATTTTGTTTTGCGGATGCATAATGATGTGCTTTACTCAAAGGTTGAATTCTGTGCGTCCATGCCGTGTGCGATTGTGATCTCCTATGCGAGCGACCATATCATCCTCGACGAACTGATCGAACGAAAAGGGTCGAACAAGTGGAATTTCTTTACATCGAAGAGCTCCAGTGATGCAGTGAGCGGCCGTCAATACCCATGTCGGCGAAATGAGTGTCCCTCCGCAAAATGGATAGGGCCCAATCGTTGAAGCGTACACACCAACTTATTGAGAATAAAAAAAACAAAATTAGCTTAAGTAATCATCTTTAGATTTTAAAATCGTCAGTCGATAGCACATTCCATATGTATTGAATAGTTAATGACGGTTTCCCATGACGGGGGTCGGTGTAGACTGCCAACTGATTTCCATAAATTTAATTATTACGACAACGGGCAGATATTGTGGTTTCGCCAAGTGCCAATATGAATCATGTTGATTTTTGCTCTGGAAGATCTATGCTTGTCATCTAACTTTGGATAATTAATAAACATTTGTGTACACACTAGACAATACACAAGTGCAACCTGTCACATCTGTCGACTTACTTGCCACGGCCAACTATTTTTTACTGATTCTTTTTTTCCCCGTGGATGATCTGTCGACGGCTTTGGTACGTCAGGACGATTTCCGCAATTCTCAGGCAGTCCGTTGATCAGACGTTCTTCTTTAGCTAGCGTGAGGTGATATTTATGAATGAACATTCAGTGAAGCGAAGTCATTATGACATAGTAAAAATTGCATAATAATGGACTGATGTAAATTTCAAAAAATGTCGGAAACGGTATAGAGAAGGACCTCAAGTAACTGACGACAGACTGTGGATCACGTCATAGGGTATTTTATCTTGGCATTCATTCACAGGCCATTGCAGGCATTCATTACCAAGGACAATCACTTTCCATGACTTCGAATTTCCACTCAAAACCCCTTTATTTACTTTGAAAATGACTTTCATTATTACCGCGCTCATTTCCACTGTCGTACAAAGGCGTACGATGAGTCTTTCAGGAGAAATACAAATAATTTCTCTGCTTTCCTGCATTTCCTCAGCTTACTGTCCTGTCTGCTGCCCCATCCGTAAAACTACCCCTATCGCCAATCACGTATGACACGATCCGCAATCTACCTACTGTAAAGCGGGATCCTTCTCCATACCGTCGCCGAAATATCGTCTCTAAGAAACTCGACTTGTAAAGATGATAACTTTGGCATTACTACTTGAAGCATCTATTTGTTTGTCGGAAATTAACCCTACTGGAAGAGAGTATAGACTGTGTTTATATCAAATTATTTTGCACGAAATAAAACTGGTACTGTCACGAATAAACTCAAACCATTTGCCCGGAAATACATCGTTTGACCTGGTGGTTCAGCTTCAGTAAAGCAAAATCAGGGCCTTTCTTAATTTATTTAATTTTGTTTTGCGGACGCATAATGATGTGCTTTACTCAAAGGTTGAATTCTGGGCGTCCATGCACTGTGCGGTTGTAATCTCCTTTGCGAACGACCACGTCACCCTCGACGAACTGATCGAACGAAAAGGGTCGACCAAGTGGAATTTCTTTACATCGAAGAGCTCCAGTGGTGCAGTGAGCGGGCGTCAGTAAACATTGTTGGCGCAATGAGTGTCCCTCCGCAAAATGGATAGGGCCCAATCGTTGAAGCGTACACACCAACCTATTGAAAATAAAAAAACGAAATTAGCTTTAGTTATCATCTTCATATTTTAAAATCGTCAGTCGATAGCACATTCCATATGAATTTGATAGATGGTGACGATTTTCTGTGGTGATGAGCACTGAGGAATGCCAAGGGATTTGTCTATCGTTGGTTTGCAATGTGCAAGTACGAATCATGTCGACTTTTGCGGGGGGTGGTCTGGCTTGCCATCTAACGTTGAATAATTAACAACAAGTTATGCAACACTAGACAACATAAATGCGCTAGCTGCCACATCGACTAACTTGCCAAGGCCAAATATTTTCTGCAGCTTGTATCTTTTGACGTGCAGGATCAGGCGGCGGCGTTGGTAGTTCCGTGCAATTTCTGCATTCCTCAGACAGTCCGTTGATCAGGCGTTCTTTTTGGCTAGCGTGGGATAAGATTTATGGATGATGATCCGATAAAAACAACTCATCTTAACACAGTAAGAATTATGAGTCAATGTCAACAATGGTATGGAGAAGGACCCCATTTATGTGACGGCAGATTGTGGATCACGTCATCGGGACTTTTTCTTGGCTTTCATGTGAAGGCGCTTTCAGCCATTGCACTATCAAAGACAATGACTTCTAATGACATCTAACTATCATTCGAACACATTTGTCTGCTTTCAAATTTAATTTTGGTTTATTTTCACCTACCATGCTCCTTTTCGTTGTCTTAAGTGGAGTACTCCAGACAATTTTTGTGTTTTCCTTCATTTCGTCAGTTTACCGTTTGTTGTGCTGTCCCACACGTAAAAGTACACCTCCCGCCAGTCACGTATAATACGATCCACAGTCTATCGAAGGTAAAGTGGGGTTCTTCTCCACATCGTTGCCAAAAGGTCGTCTTTAGGAAACAATATTTGTAAACATAATAATGTTGTCCTTATTACGTAAAGCAAGGAAATATTGATGAGCATTCGAGAAACGTGTATATGCTTTTTAATTAAATAAGTCAATACATAGTGCGCTGTTTATCAAAGTGAAACACACTTAGAAGATTTAGGCGGCAAGCCACGTCTAACAATATTTTGATAACCCCAACTTCTGTCAGAATCTGGGTAGTTCCTCCGCTTAAATACTATTAACTCTAGGTGTTCAGATAATTTCGTAGCGGATTAATGGCAAATAGCGAAAACACGATCTGCTTCGTATGAAAAAAAGATTATTTCCACGAAATGTTCCTACGTTTGTCGTCGACGTAATCTCATGCAATGATAGCACAATTGATGGCCTGGAAATGTCTTAAGTAAAAAAAGGATTTACATTCGCTAATTCTGAGATCCGATGTCTGGTATCCGAAAGAGCAAAGAAACACGTGCAATTTGATGGGGATGACTATTTTAATTTCAGCCAACATTCTGCATATCAAGGATGTGATGTGTCAACAACATAATGGCTCCCAAATTAAAAGTTGGGGAAGAGGGTTAGATGGACTAAGTTTGGAGAAGCCATGCAATACGCACGCATCCCAGTAGGCTGTATCGGCCAACGACTCCGTTAGTTAAATATCAACCAGCATTGTTTGACGTAACTCAAAAAATCCTATGACGAAGATTGACACGATCAATTATGGACAAATAAACTGCTGAAAACTTTACCTGTTCGCCTAGCCTGCTCCACAAAATCTACGTTTCGCATGCACACTGTGTTGTGGAAAATTAGTTCTTTCTTTTTATACCCTTAGTAGGGTTATCTCTTGGTTATAATTTTTTTTAAATTATTGGATTTTTAAGACCCTGCGAGGTCCGTATTTACGCCGTCGCACATGTCCGTTTACCAATGTTTCTCATGAAATTTACAACGTAGACCGCATCAAATGCAAACTCTTATGAACTCTATATGGTTTTGTCTTAAAGGTATAGAGAAATGTATGATTTTTCTTAAGTGAGATGTGTGTACCTTGCAGATTGAAGCACCTAAGCACTAACGCAACGGCTGATCTGGCTAAAATTATTAAGTAATTTAAGGGTTTTTAAAAATTAAATGTGCAATTTCTGAGGATATCAGAAATATAAAGTTAAGATCATTTTATCTCAAAACTATCAAGCATATTTTTTGCATAATTTCAATAAAAAATATTTGACTTCATAGGAACATTGGAAATCAATGTAAAAGGCGTGCTACATAACTATTCATTTAACACTTAGTGTGGCATCTGCAGGAAGTCTAAAATAAGTGCATTCAATAGTCAACATCCTGTTGAGTCTAAAGTACTGTAGAATTACGTCACATGCTAATCAATATTACAAATCCACCTAAATAATCCTTCCTGATTGATGCTTAGACATAGTGCCGTGTACCAGCTTAATGTATTGGTTAAGATAACGCATCGTTCAATGGAATTTTCTGATTAAGAATATATCGTTTGCGTAACATTGGGGATACATAAAAACTTACCGGACTACAACTCCTAGTGTTCGTCAACAATCTCACGTTTGTTAGGGCTAATTCATAAATTATGAATTTATGGTCTTCTAAGCTTATAAAATTACCTAGGGTAGCTTGGTTAGTGTTTTGACCGACAGCGAATCCTGGGGTACTCTGCATGTGAGTTCGCATACCATATACAGAAAGACAAGTGAAGTCCAGATGACAAAATGTTATGGCCGAATCACCCCAAAAAGATGTAAAACAAACGAACCACTTATCTAAACAAAACAATGTTCATCTCTGAAATTATCCCGCAAGGCGTCGTCCTTCATTATCTGACTCAGTTAGGAGAATTGGCAGCCATATTTTACAGAGTCGTCTTTGACATTCGATCGAGAACGCTGAATCCAAAATGCAACACGGTGGACTACATACACTAGGTGTGCTAACTCATAAAACGTCAACCGAAATTCAAAATGTGTCCGATTCGAAAAGATTAATTAAGTAGGACTGTAAAATTAATCCTTGGGCAGTTACCTCAGGATGCCTGCCTTCAAATGACCTTCTTTCCGTCAACGTGAAATAGTTGTACTCTGTAAAAAACAACTACTTATAAACCATTCATTTTTCCTATTGATTTTTGATGTCCTTCAAAACCAAATTATATTTCATGAATAAAATGAATAATAATATTTATTATTTCATTCATTCGACGACAAATTGTGTTTTCTGCCGATTTTATGCTTGAAAAAAATGTATAATTCGGTCTTCAAATCGTTCATAACAATGTGATTCTTCTGAACCGTTAAATACCTGTTCATAAAACGGCATGTCTCTGCCTTTACGAATGTCGCTTGAAAAGTTAACAATCTGGCTTAAATCCACCTGAGAGGAGAGTACTTTGCTCTCGGCTATTATAATAAAAAAAGCGTATCGCAACTGGAAATCGATGTTTTGTCGGAAAAAAAGTAAGTTGCCTTTGAGCGATTTACCAAAAAGAGTTTGTCCCGTTAACTATAGGAGGCGGTTTGCTAACACACCGATTAGTTTAAGGGAACTGAAAGTTTTTCTGCCTTTATGGAAGTTGAAGTAGCAAATGTATGCTATCTGACGCCTTAAACTGCAGTAATACTGCTCGCAGGCAATCGTTCGTTTGAATGGTTTAAAATTGCTTTGTCATTTGCTTAGAAATGACAAACAACGAATAGTCATTTTCAGTATTGAACATATAATGTATTACTTTTTCTTAGGTGCACATTCTGCTCATACGTAATTCGGAAGTTAGACGACCAAGGCACAAACGATTTCTGCAAAATATCGATATTCGTATGGATCTTCTGCAGTTCCTTAACTGAGAGATCAAATATCTCAAGGCCGAACGCGATATGATGCAAAATGGAGTGTCTGAATTGTCCACCAAAAATAGAGGTATTTTGCGCAACGTGAAAGAAACAACCAAAAGTTTCAGAACTTTCTCGACATCACCGTGTTAGAGTGTTAAGCACGCAAGCATCCACCAACGGAATTATATAATAGCTCACTCCTTAGAAAGATAACGTAATGTAAAAGTACTCGCATTAATCGAAAACATGTTTGCTGCTGCCGTTTATTGCGGATGTTTATTTTATTAAACACTAAAGTCTCCTGTTCGTGTGATTCTTTAAATGTGGCCCAATCAAGAACGCCTAAGAGGTAACTACTTTGGTAGATGTCCTCGACCAGTATATTTTTGGATGTTTTAACAAAACATCACAAATTATGAAGTATTCAGCGATATTTGTAGGCTAAGTTGAAACCTTGCGTCGTCCACGGTGGATAATAAGTACAAATTAATTTTACGGTGGAAAAGTTTGAGTTTTATCTTTTCTTTCTTCTTCTTCCTTTTTGCAAATATTTTGCATACAGAAGTTTACTTTCCAAACGAAAATAGATGCTTGAGCTCAGTTTTTTATGGAAAACAATATGGCTCAAATCAACTTGAGAGGAGAGTACTTTAATCTCGACTATTTTACTAAAGGAAGCTCTCCGCAGCTAAAAATTGAATTTTAGTTAGAGAAAAGTATGTTTCCTTTGCAATATATTAAAAAAATTTGTCACGTTTACTGTCGAAAGCGGTTTGCTGAGGTACAGGTTAGTTTAAGGGAACCAGATATTTATCCGTTTTTTTGGAAGTTAGAGTAGCAAATAAATGCGATCTGATGCCTTAGAGTGCAATGAAAACGAACGCAGGCAATCTCTCGATTAAATGGTTTAAGATTGTTTACCGTTTGGAAAATTGTACTTAATTGCTTAGAAATGCCAATTACCAATTTTGTCATTTGCACTTTTGAACATACGAAGTATTACATTTTCAAATTCTGCTCATAAGTCATTCGAAAGGGGAATGACCAAAGCCTTAACAGTTTCTGCAGAATATTGGTATTTGTATGGTCCATCCAGAGTGCATTAACGATCGTAGAACGAATCAAATGTCTCAAGGACGAGCGCAATAGAATGAAAAAGGCAGCATCTGACTTTCTCTGCAAACAAAATTAAAGTATTATTGGCAACCTGAAAGAAACGACCAAAATCTTCAACAGTTCCTCGCCTTTACCATGTACGGATGCTAAGCACACAGCACCCACCAGCGGAATACGGCATCAGAGCCCTCCTTAGAAAGATTACCTAATGTAAAAAGACTTCGTATTAATTAAAAACATGTTTTTTTGTTGATTTTATTGAGGACAACCATTTTGTCCAACACTAAACTTTCCTATTTGGACGAGTCTCTCGATGCTGCCCAACCGAGCACGCATAAGCACATGCCACTTTTGTAAATGCCTTCAAACAGTATCTTATTTCAACGTTCTAACAAACGCAAAATGTTTAAAGCACGAAATATATGAATTATTCAACGATATTTCAAGGCTGATTCGAAACCTAACTTTGTCCACAAAGGACGATAAATGCAAATTTATTTGACGTGAAAAAGTGTGACTTATATATTTTCGACTTTTCTCTTAATTTTTTCTCAAAAATTATGCACGCAGAAAAAGATGTCGTTAATTTCCATCACAGGCAGTAACGCGAACTACAATCGTGTGTGAGTGTGTTGCATTGCTCATTAAGGTGTTATGCGGGCGTTCCAAATCTCATATTACAGATGCAACATTGGCGGTTTTTCATGAGATGCTTCTTTTTACGCGACGCAGCACTGGAGAACAAATGTCGAAAGCTGCCCAATCCACCGTCGCCCAGAAACGACAGACGGGGCACAGTCTGTAATCAGAGAAGCTGACGAAGTATCAGATGCAGGTTTTACGCACGAAGCTTCATTTAACACGGCTGACACCAAACCTGTTAACATAATTGCAGGCAACGGAGGAGACTAAGAAACTCATTCGACACCAAGTGTCGTCTCTCCTGATGGCCCACAGGCCGCAGGAAGTGCTTTCCAAGGTCAAACGTAATGCGCTTAGAGAACTCAAGGCCGACAAAGACCTGATCATCGTGACAGCGGACAAATGACGCGCCACAGTTGTACTGGACAGGACAGACAACCTTCAAAAAGCCAAAGGTTTACTGGAGGACCGATAGATCTATGTTCCATGTGCAGCGAACTCTTTAAAGGCGCTGGCACGCGAACTTAATGCTACGTTGTTGGCCTTGGAGAACTCAGGTGCAATAACACCGACCGGCAGACGCATGACGAGACCCCAAGATACGACTTTGGGCCGATTCGCTAAGGTGCACAAAGACGGTGCTACTCTCCGACCCATCGTGTCGCTCAAAGGGACTCCAACGTACAGACTGGCTAAATGGCTGTTTCGGCGTCTCAAGTTCCTGACCGCTGAGTCAGACACCACGCTCTCTACGTCATCACTATAGCTGGATAAACTCAAAGGGGTAAGCCTCCGTCCAAATGAGGTCATGGTATATTTTGATATTAAATCGCTTTTTACTTCTATTCCACAGGACCTGGCGATCCAGACAATTGAACTGCTACTACAAAGCAAATTCGATGAAACAGAGAACCGTCATGGACACGCCCAAGTCATTTATCTCCTGAAGCTCTGTCTCAGGACGTACTTCACGTTCGACGCGACAATCTACGAACAGGTGAAGGGCACACCAATGGGTTCGTCGATTTCTGATTTATCGCCGAGGCGGTCCTGCAACAGTTAGAGTCGCTGGACTTACAACATCACAGACCGAAATTCTGGGCCCGGTATGTGGATGATACCTTCGTTGTCATCGAACGGGATCAGGTGTTGACATTCCAAGAACATCTCAACGGCGTCTTCCCGGACATTCAATTTACGATGGAGGAGGAAGAGAACAACCAGTTGGCCTTCCTGGATGTCCTCGTATGCCGCAAAGACTGTGGTGAACTAAAAACTAATGCGTTCAGGAAAGCGACAAATACGATGCAAGTACTGACCATCAGCAGTAACCACCCAATCAACCACAAACACAGTTATGTAAGAACGCTCTTTCGGCGTGTCGAAACGCACTGCAGTGAGCCGGAAGACAAAATTGCTGGACTACAATACCTCCGACGGGTCTTCAAAGCCAATGGCTACCCGCGCAACTTCGTCGACCGGTGCACACACAAAAGGGACGAGAGGGCTAACCGCACGGACATCAAATCTTGGCGGGTACTTCCATATGTCAAGAACGTTTCGGAAGCTGTCGGCCGCCTTCTCGCATCACTTGGGTTTGGAGTGACACACAGACCGGAGGCAACCATTAGGCGTCTGGTCATGAAACCGAAAAATCCACTGTCACGGCGAGAAACGTCTGGAGTCGTTTATCGGATCTGGTGCAGTTGCGGACAAAGCAACTACGTCGGAGAAACCGAAAGACAGCTCCGAACGAGAATGGTTGAACACCCGGCAGCGGTGCGCAGAAATGACGCCAGCTCTCAAGTAGCGGCTCATTCTACGAGATCCGGCCACACATTTAAATGCGATGAGGCCGATATTCTCGCAAGAGGTGACAACCCAGTGGGGCGGGTTCTACTGGAATCATGGTTTACTGGCCCCCAGTCTATCAAAGATTGCAAAGGGCTTCCCACTCCATACTGCGTGCTAAAATTTCGCCTAGGCGGAGTAAAAAGCAATGCGAGGAGCGCAGAGTTGAACACTTTTCCCAACACCGGAGACGGTTTGTCAGATGGTCGAGCAATCATTGCGCCAACATCCAACGCACGTGATGAAATTGCAGCAATTATCGACTCGAATGTCGACCACCAAGCAGTGGTCACAATAAGTGCGACAATTCCGGATGAAGGGGGAGGATCTTGAATGTTCATAGGTATCCGGTAACATGGCTACTGCATCCTATAAATACAGCAGCCCTTTGTGCAACCACCACCCGTTTCTGTTCTTCTATCTCTGATGACTGGTTGGAATGCACTCGGTGATAGGGGAATGTCATCTAAGGGAAGATGGGAGTCATTGTGACTAAATATAAAATTTTTTATTTAGGGAGTCTAAATCTGCATCCACATGCACCATCGTGTTGCGATGGCCAGTGAGACGCTTAAGATTTTTCCAAATCTCAGCTGAGGAAGGGGAGAAAAGGGGAGAGTAAGAAGATAAAAAAAGTTGGCTGACAAACAGGCTATTTAGCCTGTCAATCTCTGTTTTTAGTAAGACGGTTACGTCCTTAATGTTATTACGTAAGCGTAGCTTGTAAAGGAGTTTTTTTACGCCTTAACGATTTCAGATAGGGGGAAGACATTCTATCCGGCCGTACGCTAGCAGTATCAAAAGGGCAGCAAATATCGAAAATTTCATTTAAAAACGCTGTCAGGTTGGAAGAACAGGATTCAACATAAGAATGTTCAAGGAAAGTGGAGCTACTAAGAGAAATGCAAGTCTGAAGCATGAGAATGTTTTGGACAGAGGTGTTGCGAACCTTAACCTTTCTCTCAGGCTTCGCAAGCACTGCACGTTTTAAGGTGGAATAGATTTTTGGAAGACACAATAAAGTGTAATGGTCAGAACCTGACAATGGAGCCCTGTTTTTTGTGCAAAAAATCATGCTGTGGTTAGTCAGAATATGATCAAGAGGGGCATCTGCGCGAGTATTGAAGGAGACAATAGCCTTGAAGCCTAAAAGTGTAAGGGGACGTAAATTCACGCGATCAAAATCACCGCATAAGAGAGTAAAATAGTCGCAGGATAATACAGCAAGTTGTTGTGATAGGAAGTCGAAAAAACGGGTTAAAGCGCCTTCACAGGAAGAGGGGGGAATGTAAATACTTACAAATATGATGCCTTTAAAATTACTTAACAAACGAGGCTCACATAAAACAACAAGTCCATCTATCAAATCATCAGAGTAAGAAAAAAGGGACTTACAGTCTGTACACAAATTTTTATTAACGAAAATGGCAACGCCTCCACATCTGCCACAAGATAAAGATTTTCTATCCGTTCGAAAGCAGTAGAGGGATGAGGGAGTAATAAGTTGCGAATCAAGGTCACCATTTAGCCACGTCTCTTGAAGGCAGACAACTTTAGTTTTGCTGTGTTTTTTTTGACAAAAGTAGCTCCAAATCATGGGCTTTGTTGAAAATAGAACGATAGTTTGTCGACAAGAAGTCAGTAATTGACAATTTGTGATTTGGCTGACGTTTGAATGCCAATTGCCAGCCACAACGGTGTTTTCTCCGATGCATAGGCCATTGTTGACGATTATTTGATAAATTCAACATAGAACGATCGCAAGTACGACATATTGGCCGTAAAGTACAACAGTTTGCATCATGGTTGTTCGTAAGTGAAATTGACAAGTTATGTACGTTCAAAAGGGTACCATCGTACTGTAGAGACGACCTCATAATCTTAGCTGAGACAAACAAAGGATGCAAAACAGTTCACTATATCGAGTATAAAAAAGGCACAATAATGTACATTAGTAAAAATCCACACGGGAATGGAGAGCTACAAAATGGCGGCTCAAATTAAAAAGCCCGCCAATACTAGCATCGGTTGAACTTCCAGACGAAAAAATGCGTTTAGCTGAATTCTGTTTTTACGGGCAGGTTTACGCCATAGGTGCCGGTCCTAGGCAGGTAAGTGCATATTTCTGTGTGGGTCGATTTTATGGCTCATAACACTAGGTTGGTGCATGAGCACTCAACATCTCCGATTCGAATGGCGAGTTGGTAGTTTTCCGCGGGCTGTTCCTATCTAAACCAGGGAGGCCCATCTGGAAAAAGCCTAGATCAGAAGCTTCAATTCCGACAACGCCTATGGGAAAACTCCTTTGCAAAATAGTCCGAATCTGTTTTCAGTCTGCGACACAAAAAATGGACATCAAAGCTGAGGGCATGAAACGGCTAACAAAAATTTGTGCAAGGTTGTTGTTGGGAAGAATTTGAAGCGGTCTAGCTTGTAGTGGTCAAGGACGCGAGATCAACTTAAACCGCATACGATAATTTTGCTCCGACTAGTAACATAAGTCAGGAAGTTGTGAGAACAGGGTTATTCTGTATACAGGGCGGGTCGCCGTAAGTTGGCTGTACACTTGTGACAGAGATAAGCGTTCGTGCCGGAGGATGTCAGTTGCGGAGCCTTCTGTGTGTCGCTACCACTAAAAGAGTGCTGTGTCCTTTTTGCCTCTGTCCTGTCTGCTCAATTTTTCGTCCCCAAGGAGGGCGTCCCGTTTGTGCACTTGTGACCAATCAGAGAAAGAGATCGCATTCATTAGCTTCCAGAGCACATGAGGGTAGTGACAATTCATCTACCAGGAGTGTGGTGTGGACGGGATTGCAGATCGAAGCTTAACGAACGCAGCCGTGACGCGTATACAGAAGAACGAGGGGACAGAGAAATGGCCGCTACAACTTCCCCCCCCCAGATACCAAGCGAAGTGTGGGGGTCGATATGCTAGCCAGTCACGAATCTGTCGGGTCAGTGGACATGACGACCGGATATGCCGTGAAGGATATCAAAGCCTTGTCGGCGCTTAGTGGCTGGGACAAATGGGCGGTCGTGACCAGTAGAAAGGTCACAAGTGATGGTGCCAGCTTGAGCGGGAAGAGGGACATCTAGGAGAATTAGATAAGAGTCCGTAGGGCGATCGTGAGGGAGGTCGTCATCAGTGCGTTGAGCGTCAGCCATGAGCGTGAAATCGATTGCATGTGACGTGACGGAGTTCACCTGAATTCTGGAGAGAGCATTAGCAACCACGTTTTACTTACCGTGGACATGTTGAATGATGCAAGAAAACTGGGAAATGAAATCTAGATGACGAATCTCACGGGATGAGTATCCATCTGGAGGAGTTGTCGTAGTCGGCCCTCCTCTGTCATTACCACGCGCTTTACCATAGCCTCTTTCAGTTTATCGAAGGGCTGCTCCGAAGAACGCTGGATGAAGAGGTCGCAAAGGTCTTCGGCATATTCGTCAGGAAGAATGCGCTGCAGATGGTTGAACACGGTCTGCTGACGAGTAATGTTGCAGGCTACGAATTCAGCCTCGCAACGTGCAGTCGAAAGCTCCACATTGGGCAGCCAGAAGTGTGGTAGTTTAACAGAGACATGCGATGCGGAGGGAGGGGACACGGATGTGGCGGGTGCACCTATCATGGTGAACAAAAGGACGGATGACTAAAGGAAGGTCTGACGAAGTCCTGTGCGTGGGAAGTCGGGATCACCAATTTCTGTCCAATAGGAGGATAGGCGTTGGTATGCTTTCCAAACCAGAGCGTTTATTTGCAGCGTTTAAAACTGGCGTTTCCCCGAAAGCGAAGAAAAGTGGTCGGAATTGCCACTCTATGCACTAAGTGCACTTGAGCAATGAAAACCAGTGCGTAAAAGAGTGCTGTGGTTGGCTGTCTGGCTGGTGTGTAATTGACTGACCCGCAGGTAATTCCAACCTGAAAATTAATGTCCTTGAAGAGTGATTGCGTGAGTTATATCTTTGTCCTTCTGAAGTCTGCTAAAGCAATCACAGATTACATACTAACCGCTTCAATCCCGTGTCGGGATTAGACTTTAGACTTTATCTAAGTGAATATAATTTGTGAGAGTATCTCATATTCATCTCAGTCTTGCCACCTAATGCGTCGAATTGGTTTTCGGAGTTGATCAGCTGGGATTCTTTGTAGCATTACCAAATGATTGCTTATACGATGCCATCGTCGAGATGCTTATAGGTAAGGCCCAGGGAAAAACACTGAGAGCCCTACTAGAGACCTAAAGCTCCTGTATCTGTACCATGCAATAGCACAAGGTCGGCGGACGACAAGCTTATGTGCCTTCATCTATTAATTGTGTTGTTAACACGGATAATCACCTTGTATTCACGTACTACTGACTGTCGATTGACAGGCTGCAAATATTGCGCAGTTATTCAACAGTAGCTGATGGATTCCGACTCGCTTATTCACATGTAACAGGTCAGGCCGTGCCTAAACAGCTTTACTCTGGAAGGTTTTCTCCAAGTTCGCGGGTTAATTTCCCTCGAAATCAAACAATTACTTTTGACTGGCGGACAGTAGACGGCTTTGATCTTGGAACAGAAGTTCTTTCATTCGTTGCTATTCGCGTGTCCTTGGATCTCCTCGGCCTTGCGAGCCGTCCAGGCGTCCTGAATCTCGCGCAGTCGCTTTTGGAGGAGTCGACGACAACGATAGAAGGCAGTTCTGTTGTCCTACGTGGGGTGGCCTACATAGGCTTTGTGCAGGTGGTTCTTCTCGGCGTGCAGGTTGCCGATGGCGACGTCTTTGTCGTCCGGCCAGTCCTGGTGTTGACGGCGTGCACGACCAAGGACGACCAGAGCCGTCTCCTTGATTGTGTCCAGCAGTTGACACCATCGATTCTCCACGGAGGCGTTCTCGTCATCGGTGGCGGCAGCGACTGCAAGGCTGTCTACCAGTTTAAGTAACTCGTTGCTGAACTGACTGTGGTGCGCGAGCAAAAACAACAAAGCAATATTCAGCCTACCTTGGGGTGTCTTACCTTGTGGTCTCCTGCGAGGCTCTGAGTGAATCCGAATCTTCGGGATGACCAGACGATGACCGCTCCACCCTTGAGGTGTCAGAGCTGGTCTTCGGTGGAGAGACGACGCTGGTGATGGTGGGGAATTTGCCTCCCCGATGAGGCAGGCCAAGGCTCATCAGACGATCGTTTATGCTTTAAGGCAGACAGGGCAGTCGTCCAACGGTGGCCTTTCGGATGGCAACGACGACACCCGCGTCCCGTCCCTCTACCTCGGGGCAACCACGCCAGCGGAAGGTGAAACCGGCGCTCACCTCCTTTAATTGGCCTTGTTTGGAGAACCGGATCTTGCTGAGTGCGACGATGTCAACGTTATAGCGCGCCAGTTCCCGAGCCATTAGCACTGTCCTCCGTCCATGTCGGTTACTCCTCGGATTGCCTAAAAGGGAACGAGTATTCCAGGCTGCCAGAGTGAGCGCACTCACCCTGCCATTCTGGCGAGTGCGCTAAAGATGCGGAGGAGGAGGAGGAGGGGAGGTAGAAGATAACGAAGGAGGAGGAGAAGGAGGAGGAAAAGAGAGCGTATGGTTGTTGTTTGTTCGATTTTGAATGTTACGATCTCCAGCATTGCTTTAAGGCGTCTTTTTAATCACCTTTCCCCTTGCGGGGCAAGCAGCGCCTCTTTAAATAGTGCTGGTCGCTAGTGTCAGACGCTGCCGAATTCCACTTTGGACGACGTCTGTGGTGTAATGAAATAACGACCGGAGTTAGCCTGAAGTGCTTACATCGCCGTAAGATTGTGGTCCATTGCGGAGCACCAGACGGAGCCTCGACTCGACGATGCCGATGCGAAGTTCCATCCGACCAGCCGATCAGCGGAGTTCACAATAACGTGTGCGCATATGCACACACGGATATCCTCGCGTGGTTTAGCCCGCCGATTGAGGTGGTCGCTTGGCAGAGCCTAGTTTCAGGGAACCACATGTGAGAGTTGGGTGCCAGCATATGGACACTAGGCGTAGTCTACACCTGCAAGCAGGCGAGCGGCCTACTACGACCGTTAAGTGAACCCACAGCTGGACACCCAACATCCCGTTACTGCGATTAATCATTCAGCACTTCCATACTACTTGCTACCTACGGGTAGGTTGTTAATATTCCACGGGTTATTCTATAGTAGCTGACGGATTTCGACTTAATTATTCATATGCAGATGGTCGTACCGCGCCGAAACGACTTTTCTCTGGAGGGTCTATTTCAAATTAATGAGCCAATTTCCCCCGAAATACAATAAACCTTTAAGAGTTGATGCCAAACGCGTATGCATGACATCGGTGCGTTTTAGAGTGATCAGATCACAATTTGTTCCTTCTGCATAATGATGCCAGCATGCTTTGCATCGCTTAGCAATTATTTTCCCATGCGAAACATAATTTGCTACTTCATTAATGCCCACTTTATAGTGAATACT
Source organism: Spirometra erinaceieuropaei (assembly GCA_902702965.1). Lineage (NCBI taxonomy): Eukaryota > Metazoa > Platyhelminthes > Cestoda > Diphyllobothriidea > Diphyllobothriidae > Spirometra > Spirometra erinaceieuropaei. Next base: position 137,892 of record CACRXP010000614.1, on the reverse strand, counting down.
TTGTGTGATTAGTCAGATGAAATGCAGAGTCTTAATGCCTGAGACACACCCTTCCGATCTTCATTAGCCTGTACAATTATATGTTCGAAATCCGCTGTCCAAGGCAAAACATCAGCTTCATGTCGGGCGATCACATCCTGTAACTGATATATTCCTTG
>CACRXP010000614.1:119028-131214 GCA_902702965.1 Spirometra erinaceieuropaei | reverse complement strand
AGACAATTTGCGGTGAAGGAGAGTGCCATTGATTTTGCTACACAGTGATTGCATCCCATAAATACCAAAACCCCATATGCATTGGTCACCAGTATTTGATGATGTCGCTGACATGAAGATGAATGTGAAACGTTAGGCGAATGAAGCCATCTTTCCAGAGACAGCGTTGAACTGATAGTTGCATAGATAAACAATGACGGTTCAGAGCTGCGAAAGCTGGTCAGCAACTCTATGACCTCGCTTAATTTTTGCGCATTTCCACACGTTTAACTTGCACAATTTCTATTTTACTCATATCAATGGATTGACCCAAACGGCAAATTTGCGCTTCAGCCGTTGATGTGGGGTCGGAGCACAGAAGCCAGTCATCGTCATAGCACTCAGAGCCGAGAATGCACCAGGTAAAACGTAACCACAAAAAATCTCTCATCCGCCTAGCTTCGCGATATTAGAAAGCACTTCGTTTACATTCATTTTAAACACATAATTTGCAAAATGTGCATAAAATGTATTTAGCTTTGTAATATGACTGCATAAATTGCCCTTCTATAGTTAAAATTTTAGAGAAACTGTGCAAAAGGAGGAATAAATTGTTCGCAATACAGTAAAGAACTATACTGGTTTCCGAATGTAGCACAATTAGCAGTGGATTTCAAATATAAATTGCTGTTTAGTATCCTGTATGAACAATGGTTAACTGACATCGACTCTAGAGTCGCCCACCCAATGTGGCGCGCAAATCGTATGCTAATTCTTGAATTTCCTTTCGCTGCGCCGAAGTCACAAATATAATTTCTGACTGAAAATTTCGTCAGTATATGTTTGCTTTGCTACAAATATAGTATTGGCAAATTTTGACCAAATGACAGAAATCATATCAGTTTCAGATTATCGGACAGCGAATTATCAGGAGATTCCAACAAAGGATGCCATCCATGATATGTTTTACGCCTACACATCTCATCCCTTCCATAATTATCGGCTACTTTAGGGCACAATCCAGGTGTGGGCATAAGAAATCTAAAGTGCTTTTTCTTCGGAAAGTTGAATTTTTCCACTTACTGCATTCCTTCTAGATATTCACAAGCGTCCATTAACTTTTGAACATCGGTAACGGTTTCTGAGGCTGATATTTGGTCATTTCAAATGCTACTAACGAAGTTTTGGAAATTTGCTATGGACTACGTGATAAACCAGTAACTCAACGCTGTGGTCTGCAAGCCAGAGTTATATACGTACCCATGACCATAAATCACGAAAGCAAATAAGCATTCAGTTTTAAGAACTACTGATCTATCCCAGTCAGTCAGATTAGTTCACTGCATCAACACTGTTACCCTTTAGGATATTCGAAAAAGAGTGTGTTTTTGTTACCCGGTTTTCATGTGGACCCCAATCGTTGACGGTCCATTCCAGTTCCTCTTTGTTGGACAACATAGGTAGGATTTCATTTTGCCCAACAAACCTGTTGAACCTGTAAATTTCAGATAGATTTTCATGCCCATTTTAAGGTTGATTTAAAAAAATCACCGCTCCAGATTCCATTTGCACGAAAAGAAGTTAGAATGCTTCTAGGAATTTGACGTCTAGTAGACGGTCTAGCTCATGAAATGTCACCCAAAATTCCGAAATGCTTTACCCTTTCGAAAAGATTAACTAAGTAAGGTTGTAAGATTAGTCAGCTTGCAAAATACTTATATAATATTTCAGTTACCTTGGGATGCCGGCTTTAGAATTTGCTTCCCTCCGGCTCCCTTAAGAAACTACACTCTGCCAAATAACAACTACTTAGGGTGAATGAACTTTTCTCTTTGAATTTCGATGTCCCTGAAAGTTCAATTATATTTCATAAAAACATGCACAAAAATATTTGCTATTTCGCTCATTCGGTGAAAAGGTACGTGTTTTCAAATTTTGCACTCAAAAAAACTGCATAATTTGGTTTTCAAAAACGTTTCTAAATATCGAATTATTTGAAACCCGCTCTATCGTTACACTTCCATTCAAGGTTTGCAAACTACAAGCCGTGAATTTCTGGGTGCGGAGAACCACAAATCGCTCCACGGTAATAAAATAGGTCCATATATGGTTCCTAAATTTGCCTTGCATTATATCCATGCTGTTAACTTCACATGTCGCATTAGTAAAAGCAGAGACATGATGTTTTATGAACGGGTATTTCATGGTTTTTAAATGTCCCAACATTGGACAACTTTTTAAAACCAAATTTTACCTTTACTTCGGGTATAACATTAGAGGAAGACGTAATTGTCTACCGAATGAGCAAAAACGCCGACTATTTATATGGAGTTGTTCTCCACCAGTCCCATCCTATACGGAGAGGGCAAGGACAAACTACCAGCTCAGACCACCTCTATGTGTATTTACTCCTTCACCTGCTTCTGTGGGGCAGAATATATTGGTCGCCCGGGCTGGCGTTTATCCAAAAGAATGAAAGAACATCTCCCAGCATGGTTAGGAAAAGGACAAATAAAGAACATCAACAGCTCAATCCTCGCGCACATGCTAGACGCAGGCTACCGTCTAGACGCCACAGACGCCTTCAGAGTGATCTACAAGGTCCCATCAAGCTATCCAAAACTGCTTGGCAGCGCTTGTTGGCTACGGCAGAGGCGGCCGCTATTGGGCTACGCCGACCGGTCCTATGCGCGCAGAAGAATTTCGTGCAGGCCGCACAGTTACCATGAGTCAAATCCGCCAAGCCAGCCACCCGCATGTAAATACCTTCGTCGAAAACCACCTTCTCCCTGTCGCTGACTGGAATTATGTTGTTTCACCCTCCCCCTACCCTACCCTTCCCTCTCCAAACTCAGGCTACAGATTATTTATCTATTTGCCTGTGTCTTATGCACTCATTACTTCAATAGCCTGATAAATGTACAGGCCTGAAGAGAATTTATCGAAAGCAAACGTATGTTCGCCAAATTGCCTTTTGAATATTTTTTCATGTTTCCCAGGGAATATTGTTGGAATTTTAGGAACATTGAAAATCAACGAGAAAAATTCGTTCTACTTATATATTTAGTTTCAACAGAGTGTAGTTTTTGCACGCAGCCGGAAGGAAACTTATTTTAAAGCCGTCATCATGATGTGGCCGAAATATTATTTAATTATTTTGCAGACTGACCAATTTTACAACGCCGCTTAATTAATCTTCATGAAAGAAAAACGCATTTCGGAATCCCGGTTGACATTTCATGAGTTACTTCACATACTGCATATTTGGCAAGGTAGTGGCAAGCGATGCATGTGTACAGATGTATAAATCCCTTGACATTGGTTAGTAGTACGTAATTCTGTTCAATTCTTACCATGGATATATACAATTTCGTGCTTATCGATGACTTTGGTGGTCAGTTGTTCAATATTAAACGCGCCATAGGGTAAGAGGGAGAGAAGGAGAAGGAGGGTCTTATCTTGAACATTCTAAATGTGTTTTAACTCCGCAGCTCCTTCGAAACTGCGGCTGATGCTCTTTGCATAGGAATTCGAATATACTTTATTAGTAATCCAGAAATGTTAACTTACAACTCCCCACTGGGCAGGGAAAGTGAAATTCTACCAAGGAGTTCAAGCGATACTTTCCACCTCTAGCTAAGAATTCATCTCCATCGCTTGTGAAGCCAAGCTCCTATTAAAAATAAATTTCGGTTTAATAATAACAGTCAATCTCTAGAAGATAATGTGACATTATAGACTAAAAAAGACTGGAGATATAGTAAGCAAAAGATGCTTAGTGTGCCTTCCATTTGCACGGGGACTGTGACAGTGCACGATCATTTGCATATTGAAATGTGATGGACTTCAAACGAATCGTCTGTAGAACTTGCAGCTGAAGGAAATAACAAATGCGTAAACGTTGACTGGTCTTCGTTATCCTGCTATGGAATCGTGTAGTTGATTAGAGTACCAAATTCGACTATAACTATAAACTGCGCATCAGGTATTTTGAGTTCGGTGTAATAATTTATTAGCTTTGCTCCCACTAGAAATAGCAGGTTTTTAACACATTATAAGGTCTTTTGCTTCCTACGGTAAATTATTCGCAGATTTAGGCGATGCGTTGAAAAATTCCTCATGAGAATGTGCGGAAAACGCTCCTGAGAACAGGGATTCAGTGTGGCCGTAAAACAGCGCAGAGCGAAGTGCGTTCGCTATCACGCTTTTACCCCCGTTCACAGTGACTGCTATGTAAAAGATCATTTAAAGTCAAGAGTCAAGACGATGGATATATCTAAAGTAATTTTGAGCTAAAAAAACATTTAGAAATCAGACAATTCAGCATGTAACCAACACTTACATGCTGGAGATACACACCATACAGGATAAAAGGAAACATGGGAAAAATGCGCGTTTCAGCAGAGTAAATAAGGTGGATTGTGAATTTACACTGGTTAAATGCTTAGGCTTTATTTAGAACAAGGACAGAACGAGCAACAACAACAACCCCAAGAGTGCCTTCCGGATCCTAAAAGTACTTGTTATGATGGGGTTCGCTGTTAAACGTTCATACGCATATATTTAAAGCATATTCGGATGACCATTATGCATAGGACCCTGATAGGTCGGTGGCAGTTTTTCACTCACGAATCTCTTGGCAGAATCTACTCATTTTAACGATATAATTACGCATGGGGTCAGTGTGTCTGGTTAACTTCGTCTTGCATATGAACTCTGTTGCGCAATTCCGATATTGACAAACCACACGTAGGGGTAATGCAGACGAAATTATTAAAGACGAGCAGATTTGTATAAAGAACACGGAGAGTGATGATGCCACTATATCAAACGCCAATGTCCGCTGAATTCCCAAAAACGTGTACGTCCAAATAACGGGTCTCATTAGGATGTAATCATTGGAGTCCCCTTAATGGTGAACTTACTTATTCTGTTGCTCATTGGCAAATGATGTATGTATTTGCCATACTGATGTACATAAAAGACCGACGTAATACGCGCTTGCATGCAAAGTCGTCAAACGAGGGAGAATTCTGGAAAACAGAATGACTGGAAATTAAACAATAGAAAATCCCGATTGTTAAGGCAATAGCAAAAGTAATCGGCTAGAGAGAGAAAAAAATCTTTTTGAAGGATCGCATGCGCAGCGTTTTTGAGAAAGCAGTATTCAATCTAAGGTATAGCATCCAAGATTGCCGTTGGAAATGCGGTAGAGAAAGAAATATAATTTTCCCTGTACTTCTTGGTCAGACAGAGATCAGACACGTATAAGTGATTATGCCTGTAGGAGCTTATGAAATTTTCCTTTCCCCTCTGCTGACCGGCGCGTCTCGAGACAAAGGCATGGCGACGTAGGGATCCAGACGGCTGACCACATGAACAGCTACGTCTAAATGCGCAATAGGATCCAAACATTCAAAAGGTAATGCTCGCAGGGGCGGATTCGTTCAGAGACAGTCACTCCCAGCCCAGGGTTTAGACGTGAATACAGCAGAATAAACCTACGCTGGACATATGGATTTCTAAGACTGAGGCTACAGTCAATTTCAAACCGTCCTCATTCTTAGCACGAATGTATCTTAAAGAGAACATTCAGCCTTCATTCTTCAACCACGCTTGTGTAATGCTTAAATGGGAGAATTCTTTCACCTCTTGCAGGCAGCCTAAATCTGCGAACGATATACAGGGCGAAAAACCTAGCTTCCTTCCCATGGCAAGGAACATGTTAATCCGCTGATAGAATATTTGCTGAGCTGACGACCAGGAATGAAATAGAGTTGGTTGGGCACGAAATCCCATTCTCTCCCGAGTCAATATTAAATGTGTCAGCGAGATTTGCTTTTGTGAATAAGCGGGTGAAGTACTTGTGTACAGGTAGCAGGTACCGGGCTTTAAGCCGAATTTTCATTTTGTTTGATATCTAGGGGCTTTTGCTTGTCTGCCAATGAGAATTAACCACCTGCACATGACCGTCCTGTGGGTCCTTTCCGGGCATATTTGGCAACTAATAGAAGCGCAAAGGCCAGTTCCAGGTGACAGTTCAGCAGATTTAGATGGCACTCTTGAGGGCCTGCTTTCTTCAAATTAATGCTGAATTACATAACCAACGAAAACAGTGTTTAAGCTTTTCTCAAAAACGTCAGAATTCACTGCTTTTAAGAAAACTTCCACTAATTACACTTATTCTGTGTAATTTCGGGAACCAAATGCTGTCGAAGAACAAGCAAAACTTAATCGTATTTGAGGAAATTATGTTGGGCGGCTATTCTCATCTTTCGTTACGATGAAGCTCGTATAGGCACAAAATCCACCTGTCGCCGATACGTTGTCCTGAGCAATATATTCAGGCCTATACTCGGCACTTAACCCAAATCATGATAAGATATTTTCGCTCAGACTCTTAAGCCAACAGTGACCGTTAAAAAACTGGATCCTCATTTGTGGACCTGACGAAACATCGGGAAAACTTGTAAGCAACTTGAAGCGGGTACTGCCTAGCCTATACCTCTATTTAATACAATCGGACCGCTAGAAAATATATGGTTTATGACCAAGAATTCAGTCATCAGCAGTCGATGTGGCCACCTCCTCAATATCCAGTGATTGTTTATCATGATGCGGTCAAACATTTTACGCAGAAAGACGATGTTCATATGGGGTATCGGCTTCGACGTAGAGTGCGGCCGCTGACAATAGCTGCATTAAGCCACTGTTATAGTCGATAAGACATTCCCACTCACGCTCATATCCGCGTTTGCGTTGAGATATCAAGAATGAGTAGAGAGAAGTTGCCTTTACATCAAAGCCTCGTTAACGTTTTTAGGAAGTTCTGTTCAGTGGCAGTTGACAGGGCGTCGCTAATAAAAGCTTTAACTTTATTTCGTGTTCATTCAAAATTCAAGAAATTTCAAAAGTACTTTTGCAAGGGCCGCTGGCAGGAAGGTTTATTTTGAGTACACCACAACTACGTTGGAACAAAGTCCTCCGACTAGAAGATCCTATAAAATATATGCGATTTACAAAATGTGCGATGACATGTTGATGAAAAATCTGCGCATAAAACGGCTTGTTGACGAATTTACACTAGATCTGGACGACCTCAGCTTGTCCAACTGCCGCAACTGAGCTGGGCATCTATGTTTACAGACTATTTTTTCCAATGGACCTATTCTTTCCTGTCAACCGATTGTGCAGGTTAAAGCGTGAATTGTTTAGTCCGTTGTAAATGTTTGCATATGCCCTGTTCTGCATATACTGCTGGAATTTGAAACTGTGTTTTTATGTTCCAAGGAATTCACAACAACTGGCGAGTCTGGTTTTTCTAGAAAAAGCCTTCCGAACGAAATAGGCGCTAATATAATAGATGTTGAAGAGACAAAGCCGTTAGAACTTCATTATTTGAGAGAGAAATCGCTTCTGGGATATGAGATGTTTGTCTATTCGTAGTCAGTCTGGGGGATCTAGCCTTAACGAATTTACATAGAATACTAATTATCCTGCAGAGACCCCTTACTAAACTATCAGTAGATAAAATCGGTGAAGATATTGTGGAGCGTGTGTGAATAACGGATACGTGTGGTAGTTACTGCAGCTGTTATTCAATGCAATATAACATTTATCCAGTAAAAATATTCAGATACAGCTCTAGATAGATAAAAACATCAGTTTAGTGGTTAATCGCATAAAATGGCAATTTCCTTACTTCTAAAGTTTTAAACTACTAAAAAGAGTAGGCGGGAATTATCCGCTGGCTCCTGATTATCAGCTGTGTCATTGCCGAGCGTATTTGCCAACCGATGGAGCGAATAGGCGAGCTTGATTTCATTATTTCGCTCATTCCGTAGAAACGTACATGTTTTTTTTCAATTTTTAACTCGCAGGTAGGACACAATTCGGTTATCGAAAACCTTTACAATTCCCGAAAACTTTTGAACACGCTCTACCGTCACACTTGGATTCAGGGTTTCCAACCTTCAAGTCGTGCATTTTCCGCGTACGGGAAGCCACACATTTCTCTAAAAGCGGAACATGTAATGCGGACCATATAGGTTTCATAAAATTGAAGAATGTATTTGATCCAAACTGTTAACTTTACAAGCCACATTAGTTAAAGCAGAGATATGACGATTTATAAACGGCCATTCCACGGTATTTAAAAGCCCCACATTTAGAAGCGCATTAAAAACAGAATTATGGCACTCCTTCGAGTATAAAATTAAAAGAAGACGTAATTATCTACCGAGAGGGCAAAATAATGATTATTTTATGTATGTCTTCCACGATTTCTAATTGCACATTTAGGGGCATCGAAAATAGATGGGAAAAATGCATGCTATATAAGTACTTATTTATAAAGAGAGTGAGTTTTGCATGCAACTGGAAGGATGGTCATTCAAATACCGGCATCCTGAGGCCAATGAATTGTTATAGAATTATGTTTCAAACTGAAGAGTTTTACAGCAATACTTAATTAATCTTTTCGGAATAAAAAAAGCGGATTTCAGAATTTCGGTTGACATTTCATATGTTAGCCTATTGTACACCGACTGTACGTATGTATCTCCTCAGAGGCGACATGCATCAATTATCTACTTCCGACATGGACATTCCATTGTTCGCCATCTGCATAGCTCGGTCCTGCTCTCGAAATGGAGAGGCAAGCTGCAATGGCTTCTTCCTGCTCTGGCCCATACAGTGTCATACTTAGTATGTATCTGCACTGTTTTTCACCTTGTTTCAATGAAAACCGCCTTATTTGTACGTTGATCTGCCGTGTTTGACGCGCGCAGAGGGACTGTTTATTTTTTCCACTCAATATGTTCGTCCTGCCTACAAAATTCGCGGTTGTATTGACACTGTCTTTCGGGTGCGACAGATGCAGCGCAAGTCTGCTCTCAGAAGAAAATAATTTATGTAAATGTCGTCGTCACTGTGTCCACTCTACTGCAGGACATACGGAGGACACGGTCGTAATCGACGGTTAACTTAAATTCCTTTTCCCAACACGTCTTGATCGTTTGTGAAACTTTGCATAATTCGCCTATACATAGCTAATCTCTAACAAAATCCGTCTTAGCCTGGCATGCTTGCACTTAGGTTATCGTGCGAGACGTCGCGTTTCTGGCGTACATTTTCTAACCAGACAGGCTCTGAGCTTTGGCCTTAATGTCGAAAAGCAGTGGCAATTTTCGTCTGGGTTTACAATACACTGGCGCTAGAACAGTGGAACCTGTCGTTTATTTCGAACAAAGCTGCATGGGGAATTTTGGCTGCAGACACTTACAGAGCACGGAGGTCTCACTTGACCCACAACCTTCGCGTAGTATGTCCTCATGTAGAGAAGTGCATGGAGATATTAATATATTTAATTAATTCGGTAGAACATGACGCCTTTAAATTTTATGTTGTATTTCGGCATTTAAAAACTATTTAAACTTCCAAATGATTTTGGACCCTGACCTGCCCTCCTACTTGCAATCGGACTTCCATACTACAAGCCGCGTACAAAAAATCATACATTTCTCTACGATAATAAGACGTGACCATATGGCGTTCCTAAGATTAAGCAGTGGATTTGAGACATAATGTAACTTTTATAAGTGACGACGGGGAATGCAGATATATAAGGTTCTATGCACGGACATTTCCAGATATTAACAAATCTCACAACATGAAACCTTTGTGAAGACCGTTACTTCAAGTAAAAAATTAGAATAACATGTCATTTTTCACCTACTAGGCAAAAGAAAGAATATTTTTAGGCCTGTTTTCCATGAAATATAAATGCATATGTAAGAGCAGTTAAAATTGACAAGAAAAATGCATGCCAATTCAGTCGTCATGTTTCCAGAGTGTAGTTTTTGTATGCAGCCTCAAAGACTTTCAGTCAAAATCCGGCATACCGAGGTAACTGAATTATCATAAATTATACTGCGAGATGATTAGTTTTCATCCATACTAAACCTTTCTTTTCCAGACGAAAACGCATTTCTAAATTTCGGTTAACATTTCATGAGGTAGCCCACATAGGGTATGTTGTCTATACTGCAAGGTTATATTGTGGACAAACCATTTTTTCAGAAGAAATGGCGGCGAGCGAACTTTGCTTACGATAACCTCTCGTCCGTCCAGTGCAGTTATATGGAACGGGGTACAGTGAGTAAATAATTCGATAAAAGTTCGCGTTTAAATGCAGGCTAGAGCGGAAGGGCGCAGAAAGTTTTATGTGGTTAGTCAAACTTTGACAAGGGTAAACGTAGAGCCTGAACGAGATTCTTCTGGACGCATAAGATCAGTTTTTGCAACCTGATAGCGGCCGCTTCTGCTGTTGCTAACAGGCGCTGGCACAGTACCTTAGGGTGGCTCACGGGGACCTTACAAATCACACAAAATGCTTCAACAGGATCCACACGATGCCCTGAATGCACTGCATGGTTAATGATGGCGCTGTCTATTGTCATAGTTTCAAATTTTCCCAGCCATGCGGAAAGATGCTTTCGTATTCTTTTAGTAGAGAATAACATGCAAACACTTGCTGCTGGGAGGGTTCCCGAGAGAGCATGGTCAAGGCGTCTTCTTGGGAGTTCACTTCCAGCCTCTCCTTTGAAAGGAACTTTGAGCAACAACGTCTTCTTTTCGGCGGCCAGTGTGGTGGGTTTTGCGGGGTGTTCGGCAAGGTTCTTTACAATGGACCCGCCAGGATACCGTTTTCGTGAAGCAAGTCCTAGATTTTTCTAAGTTCCTCCTCAACACTATCTGGTGAACAAATGTTTTTAGCCCTTTGTGCCAAACGCCAGACTCGATTTCGCTTTTTGTGGAGAGGTACGAAAATAGCGAAGCTCGTGTATTGTCCAAACTAGGTTTTCTTCCGATAAACATTCCTACGGATGCTACCATCAAACCATTTTTTTCAGAAGAAAAGCCGGCGATTGAAATTTGTTTCTGATATCTTGTCTTCAGGCCTGTGCATTTCTGTGGATCGGGGTATAGTGAGAAATTAATTCGCTAAAGGATCGATTTTAAATTGTAGGGTCGACAAAAACGGAAAGGCGTGGTTGATGTATGTGGTTATATAACCTGATATGTGTGGCAACAGAAGCGAGATAATTGCGATCACGGTCACTTATGTGATCTCATGTGTGGAGACTTCTTGAAAAGTCAGTTAACTTTGCCTCTGCTTCACCTGTGCAATCGTCTTCTTTGACTGCATTTCTGAATTTCTTCCAGTCAGATAGTATGGACTGTAACTTCTGTACGTAGTCTAATACGTTCATTGTAAAGACACCTTTTCTATTGTCAGGTTTAGTTTCCAAGATCTCTTTGTTCTCTCTGACTTCTTTTACATTTTCCACGTGTTGTTTTATCAGCAATCCTCTACTTTTTGACCCTTTGCTTAGGTACTTATAGGTGCAATTCAATTTTGTTGATTTAAAATGTTGGATACCGTCAGTGGAAGCGGGCAATAGATCGAAGGTTTGGTTCAAGATGTTCTCGAACTGAGTTTACAATTCTAACTGATTTGCTTTTCGACGAGGTATACAAAACTTCAGACCAAGGGATGATGCTTCAAATGATGCTTTACCAAGTGTCATTTAGGATTGGTTGTGTACGTACCGAGCTGGATCATTCGGAAACCGTGACTGGGATTTCATCTCATGTAAACAACTAAGGACCGCAGAACATTTTGCCTCTTTACATTTTGTTTCTGAAGACTGACTGTAGATGTCGAATTCATGTCCTTCTTCATCTGTCTGCATATCCAGGACGGCTGTGCGCTGACACACATGACGCTCAAGTTCCTCCAGAGTTCGAGGACATATTCCATTTGATTCTCAGTGTTTTTCTTCTGAGCCTTTGTGGTAACAACTGTACGAAAACGACGCAACAATCTCCAAAAATGGTTTGGATACACATTTCTCACAATGCAGTCCCCATGCAACTATTTTCACTCACTGTACACCGCCAAATATAACTGTCCTGCTGAAGAAGGAGACACGATCGCCGGGACAAGAGCTTTATTAGCCTGACGTTTCGGATTCCTACTCGAATCCATCATCAGAGACAAAAGAGCAGAAACGGGTGGTTGTTGCACAAGGGGCTGTGGCATTTATAGGATGCAGCAGCCATGCTACCGCATACCTATGAACGTTCACGGCTTCCCCCTTCATCCGGGATTGTCACACTTGGTGTGATCATTGCTTGATGGCC
>CACRXP010000614.1:67321-117179 GCA_902702965.1 Spirometra erinaceieuropaei | reverse complement strand
GGGGGGGTCGAAGTAGAAATCGATAAACCTATGCCCATGCCGTCTTGTCATGCAGCGGAACGAGACCTATAAAACAGGTGTTGTTGTGCCTTTAGATAATAGCTGCGCTGCCAGCTTGAATTAATGCTTTCGCAATAGAAGCAATGAAATACTCTTTCACATACTTAATAGCATTTTCTCAGACTAAACATTGGCATGCACAAGAATCAGGACATATAAAATTTGAAAACCAAATAAAAGTGTTCTTAGGCGCACTTCACTAAAGGTGAAATACTAACTTGAAGCACTGTGCGTCCGCACTATAAGGTACTGTCAACATCGTGAGGTCGGGTAATTGTTTTAAATGTCAAAAATAACCTACCTTCACGTCGCCTGCAAAAATGAAGAAAAAATGTTCTTTTGCTTTCAGTGGGAAAATACTACAGACTGACGGTGTTTTTCCCTGAAATAAAGGGTACTAGGGAAATCTACATTGTGGCTGATCATCCAAGCAAAACAAATGAAAAGTACTGGCTGAGGATTGAACATATTTCTGCCGCATTGTCGACTAATCGTACGTCCTGCCGAGTGCGCAATACTGATATACTAGTGTATTTGTATACTGATTCGTCTTAGCGTTTCATTTCAGAACATAAGTTCCTGTACTTCTTAGGCCGCAAAAAGTAGGAATCTTTCTGCCACAGAATTGATAGTAGTCAATTTAAAAAAACGATTAAGTAAAAATTAACAGCAGAGCAGAGATATCTTTGCTATCCTAAAGAAGCAACCCTTTGTTAGTCACCTCGGCCACTTTCCAGTAAAAATAATTTACAGCGTTTCAAACAGAATATTTCAAGTTATCTGATGCAATACTTCACTTTTAAAGGAATCTTTGGCTATGAAAATGTCAGGCTGCCAAATATATCCGAAAATGAGACAAAGGTGGAACTGGTCTGGCCGTTGCCATTTGCGGTAGATGTTTCAGGAGTAAGTAACAACCACAACATTTTCCTCCCGCTTTTCCACACGATGTACCGGATTCCTCATTATATACTGCTGTTACGGACTTAAGTATAGCATGCGCAGAAATGCCCTAAATTTCCTCCTTTTTGATGCTTTTAATACATCCCCTAGGAGGCTGTTGTGAATTACGCGTAAAACAAAATTCATAGAGGATAAAAATACCCAATGGTTCACACTGATATGTAGCGACTATTGACAGCGTGAAGTAATTGAAAGAATTTACCGGAACAGAGTTTGAAAACGTTTCTCACTAGTAAAGTTTTGGATGAAGGGTAAGTGTTTTCGCTAGTGAACACTCAACATGTTCGTTCGAATGACACGAAGGAATGGGAGATTGACGCTCACTGATCGTTTATATGGAACTCTATTGTCCCGCCGTGCCTATTGTGCTTTCTCGATCTCAATCGGCGGCCGCACAGCTGCGCCATGCAGAACGCTATTAGCGATAAAGACCAGAGTGACTGGAATGATGAGTGCCATTGAATAATCCCGACCGGGACCGACAAGAAACCGAGCCCATGACTCAGTGACTAGGACCGTTAGAATCTAGCTAACAGGTCGCGAGTTGGAGCCCAGGTGCTCCACACATTGTGGCTGGGTTTGACTGTATGACTACGGCTAATTATCACAAAGTGGCCATTCTAGTCTCTATTTCTGCGAAAGGAAACAAATTTATATGGCTTCTGTGTCGCACAGCTAATGTTTGGCCAATATTTTCATCGGAAACGATAAGGAGCCATCGGTGTACAACAGGAAAGGGTCGGAGAATTGCATCAACATCCAGCGGGCATGCTGACAATGTTTCACAAAAAATTACAACAAAAACCCTAGAAGTCTGTTAGGGTTTATACAAATGACCTATGATAAACTATGAATGACAGCGTTGGCGTCCACTGCAGGAAGTAATAAAATTCTCCATGTGGTTAGTTGAAGTGAACCACCGGCAACGTTGTTGTATGTATAATTTTCTGTATTATTTTCCTGTTTTGTGCCCCATGTCTCTGTGAGACATACAACAAATTTGTTTTGCAGACAGCAAATAATGGTAGAAAAACCTCCAATACTAATGTTTTTTTCCTAATTTCAGTTTCGTTGCTTCTCAGTTAGCCGGGTGATTTGTGGAGATGCAGACCCTTGCGGTGGGTTATTTTGTTAAAATGTGTGGGCTTTTTTATTACTTTGCGCCGGTTTTTGTCGTTGAATTACCACATGCATTGGTTTAATCTGCTTTTACATGATCTAGTTTTGAAAAAGGAACACAACCGCACGGTTATGGGATATGGAGCAAAACAAGGCGAAGAAAGAATGTCGTTTTATACGTGCGAATATCGGAAGAATGATCAGTACGACATGGTCTCCTACCGACATCACTGGTCCGGTAAGTGTAGCCTCTCAGTCGGTTGAATGATTAATATGCGAAAAGGCCGCATCTAAACCGACAGTGGACAGATCGCAAGTCAGCCTAGGCATACGGCGCCTGATGCAAATTTATACTTAAAATAAATTTTATCCTTGTAGGTTTGGATGACTTTCTGGGTAAAAACAACGCGTGGCAATCCGCATCGGCTGTGATTGAACTAAAGTGGCTTCTAAATTACAGGGGTTCGTCGGAAAAACAGGTATGATCTACCAGTTTCTCTCAACGGGCTTTATGTCTTTGCCGTCGCCGCAGAGAATATCTTGGCTTAGAGGCATGCGTGTGCGCCGGTTCTGGCAAAAATAACGCTTTTTCGTGTTGATTTGGGTAGCGTGCGCTTTGAGCTGCTTACATGGGTGAAGGAACCACGGAAGTAGAACTCAAATTAAGCACTTTCTTTCCAAACAAAGACTGCTAAGTTGGACCGAAATATTCAATATATTTTATTTTCCCTGCGGGTGAAGCCATTCTCCATCGTCTGGGTAATACACGGAGTGGGCGTTTAGGAAACCAATGGCTCTTCACAGATCGAGTCATTGTTTCACTTTTCATAGGATATGAATTGGTGCTCGAAAATCCATATTTCATCGACCGAAACAAATGCTAACCTGGGGAAACAATGTCTGTTGAACACAACGGGTGGGGTGGGGCTTCTCAGAGAAACAATTTTAGAGTTTTCACCACTCTTTGTGCAATATAGGGCATAGAGTTTTCATGTTGATAAATAAACTTACCATATATTTCGTCATATGCTGACTGTCATTTGGCTGATTTTTTTTTAAATTGCTATCTATATGCTCCAACAGTAACCGTTTGAGATTGCTTTAGCAAATCCGGCTACACCACTTCTTTTTGGTCCCGATATTTGTGCAGGACAATTTTACTTCATTGAATACCCTGCTCTAGCATTTTTGTCTATCATCGACCGGACGTCGTTCAAGGTAAGTTGCCCTAAGAATTATCGCAACAGATCTATGTTTGTCACCAGTCATGCGGAACTACTTGCATGCACGTTCTGGAGGAAATATTTCGCATGTAATCTTTCTATCGACCCAGCATATGTGTTTATCTGGAGTGGTTACCGTTTACAGCGCATGGAAACATCACCAGTCAAACCCGTTAAAATGAATAATAGAGAGTTAGAGTCCCTATTTACTGATAGGGTTTAAGTAGAGAGAATGGAGGTGGCTTGGATGTTTGTGACTGGGTTAGTTGTAGCTTGCAAGTTTGAACACTAATCGGGACGCGATAAAGTCTAGTGATCAATGATGCGGCTGGTTCTTCATCCATATCAAAGGCCTGCCTCCCTAAAATCACTGCCGCTGGCTGGATCATTTGGATCCGGTGTGGAGAAACCCCATCACGGGCTTTGCGTGAAGTGTGCCTTTCAGAGTTTGGAGGTTCAGAATTAGAGAGCTCTACAATCATACGCAGAATCAAGGCAGAACACGGTCTGCTGTGCGGAGACCTGGTCGTGTGTGGCAAGCCTGGACATGATGTTTATTATTTCCAACCACAGCACCCGGATCGGACATCTGTCGACATGACATGGTTTGGCCGCTGGTAGAGGAAGAAGAGCGTACGGCGGTGGGCTGCGCCAGTGTGTCGGCACTATAATCTGGTTAGTTCACCCGCTAGTCAACATCCTGTACTTACCACATGATGATCGATCTGTCAGTGGCAAATGCTTATCAAACAGGAACCCAGTGTGCTCCCGTCCCTAAACGATGCTCTGTTTACATCCGTTCTCCAAGCACTGACCTCAAGCGGCGCAGAAGTTCATGTTGAAACTAAGCAAGTTCAGATATAATGAAAAAGAGAAGGCTCTTCGGAATATTGAGTTGTAGTCGTAAACTTTCAAGTTGGTGGCGCCGACCCGTCGTCAGACGAAAGAAACAGACTAGGTCGGCTGGCGCGACAGCACAGACAACGACAAACGGACAGTTGATGCGTGAGAGGGGTGGGCACCGAGTTATGGTAGGCTGTCGGGCAGGGGGACGGAAGGAAGAACAGTTGGGGCTCCCTGTGTTGGAAGAGGAGAAAAACACTGTGGATTACAGATCAGTGGGGGTGCGGGCGGCTCGTCACTGATGCGGGATGAAGTCAGGGGCTATGCTCAGGCGTTGAACGTGTTAGGGGTTTCGTTTGTTTTTCACCGTGTCGTAAAGGGGGAGGGGAGGACGGAATGGCGAAATAGCATACATCTATGTGGCCGAGTGGGGGGAAGCAATTGATAGGGTGTGGGAAAAATAGAGTGAGCGTGTACGTAAGCCCTCGTAGTGAGCGTCTAGATCGACGTGGCGGTTGATGCAGGTCGTGCTAGAATTCCAAGCCTCAAGGAATGCACGCGCCTGTCTGGTGCTAGCCCTTGTGATCAAATCAGTGGTTCCAAAAATACTCAACTGATTTAATTGCATTTTATAGCCCAAAATTTAATGGATGATTTCAAATATTGATTTATTTGCAGCACCTAGAATGCCTTCTGAATGGGAAACTCCTGTGCTCTGGAGTAACGACCACATCTCAGTGGGGAAAGTGTCGTAAGTGTAATTTTTCAAAATTCAACTGAATAGTTTACTTCATCCTTAATTTGCGAAGCGCAAATCAAGAGTAGTGCGATTACCGCGTGAACTGCCTACCGCACTTTTCTCTCTTTTTCAGAGCTGAGTATTGATAACAAGTCGTACGCCTTCACCTACGTTGCCAAGAGGCCGGTGTCAACAAATATATCCCGATATGTTTGCAGAACGGAGAGCGATAGTCAAACGCAGACGATATACTGGCACGGTAACTGCATATTTTTTATTTCGTGTCAGTAGTACATCCCTAATTATGTGACACCACTATAAACAATGCTTTCAAAAATGAGAGGCTGACATATTTGCTAAGCAATAGTAGAAGCCAATACTGCACATAGTCGGCATTCACTTAAACAAAAAAGTCGAATTTGCCATTTCGTAACTTGAACTGTAGGCGCTTGAACAAATTGCAATTTCACATATTTGCCAGTCCACCACGTAGCCTCTTACCATTTAAAAGACTTAGCATTCGACGAATTATTTAGTAATTTTATCTAATCGATTGTTGGCGAAGCGGAGGTAGGCCGACGATGTGCCAGAAAAACTGTCCGCGAGCGAAGTGGGCGGAACAAGTCCTCAATATTTCTAAGTTCCTCCTCAATACTATCTGCTGAACAAATGTTTTGAATCCTTTGCGCCAAACGCCTGACTCTATTTAGCACTGTGTGGTGAGGTAAGAACCCAGCAATCCTGTCGATTCTATCTCCAACGTGAATTTGATCGATTAATGTGCTCGGTTTACAGCATTTAACAGTAGAGCAACGTCGGTTTCAGCGGTTGCGATCACAAGGATATCATCATCGTGGCGACCGTAATGTTTAAGCTTTTGGATCTGATCGCTTAGTTGAAATCTCCCCAGCTTGCCGACGAGGACGTCTGCTAAGAGAGGTCCAAGAGACGAGCCCATAAGAACGCCATATATTTATCTATGAATTTGGTTGTCAGGGAAGAACTGCACATGTAATGTGCACCTTTGTAATAGTTCCTTGAATGTTTTCGTCGGCATGCCTATTACGTGATGACTGACAGATTTTACCGTCAACCGTCTCGGTGACTGGGACGTTTGTAAAAAGTGATGAAAGTTATTTTGATAGCTGTTTGCTGCCAGCTACTGCTGTATGGGCTTTAGTTTCTCTGCTAAACCCTTTGCTATTGCATGATACGGAGAGTTCCGCACATCTAAAATCAAACGAACTGATAGGCATTCCTTATCGATCTTATGTAGGCCTTATAATCGCCCTACATATGTGGCGACTGAGCCGAGGTGTTTGAGATCACGGTCACTTATGTAACCCCCTGTGTGGTGCCTTCTTGAACAGTCAGTCAACTTTGCCTCTGCTTCACCTGTGCAATCGTGTTCTTCGTCTTCATTTCTGAATTTCTTCAGGTCAGATAATATGGACTGTAGCGTCGTTACGTAGTCCAATATTTTCGCTATAACGACACCTGTTCTTCTGACAGGGGTAGTTACCAAGGTCTGTTTTTTTTCCCAAACTTTTCTTACGTTTTCCATGTGTTGTTTTATCGGCAATCCTCGACATTTGAACCTTTGTTTAGGTACTTATAGCTGCAGTTCAATGTTGTTAATTTAAAATGTAGGATAACGTCAGTGGAAGTGGGCAATAGATCGAGGGCCGGTTCCAGAGGTTTTCGAACTGAGTTTCCAATTCTAACTGATTAAACTTCCGACGAGGTATGCAAAAATTAGGACACAGTGACAAAGCTTTAATTGATGCTTTATCAAGTGGCATATAAAATGGCTTGTGTACGTACGGAGCAGGATCATTCGGAAACCGTGACTGGCGTTTCATCTCATGTAAACTCCTAAGGAGCCCAGAGCGTTCTGCCTCTCCACGTTTTCATTCTAAAGACTGAGTGTAGATGTCGAATTCTTGCCTTTATTCATCTGTCGGCCTATCTTGGACGACTGTGCGTTGACACGGATTGCGCTCAAGTTCCTCTATTTTTAAGAGGATATTTTCCATTTGATTCTCTGCGTGTCCCTTTAGGATATTTGTGATAGTAACTGTAGGACTCCGACGCGACGTTCTCCAATAATGGTTTGGATACACATCTTTCCCAATACGGTCCCCCATAAACTTTTTTCACTCACTGTACACCGTTCCATATTACTGTCTTGGCCTGGCTAGAAGTTGACGAAATCAACGTTCGCTCGCCACCTTTTCTTCTGAATATACCCATTGGAATTTCGTCGACTCTTCTGCTTAGTCGGTGAAAAATGACTTGTTCTCCTAATTTTTTACTTGAAGTAGGGGTTTTCTGAAAGGTTTGTATTGTGAGATATGTTAATACCGTAAAATTCCCGTTCATAAAACGTCACGTCTCTGCATTTCCATGTGTGGCTTGTAAAGTTAACAATATGGCTGAAATCCACTGCTAAATTTTATGAACGCTATATGGTCACTTCTTAATATCGTATAGGAATCTATAGTTTTTGTACCCAGAATGTAGTTTGAAAAACTCGATGTATCCAGTACATGAACAACGATTTCTTCCCTTAAACAGCTACGGCCCGTGCTTCACCTTGATCATTCTGGACTCAGAATTACTCGTCTTGTAGGATGTCTTGAAAATTGCGGTACTCAGAAAGTCCTGCCGATCTACTGACTTATAAATAGCGGAAAGATATTTGTCTACATCGGAGGTTGATTTCTCAGATGAATCGAATTCAACTCCAAAAAAACTTAAACGAAAAACAGAGCAGAAACGACGTGCTGGCGTGAGTAGAGAGTGCTCTTTTCCTCAGCAAATAGTTAAGCTGGCATCTGGCATGTCATCCGCTTTTGAATAAACAGCAGTATTATGGGTGATAAGAGTGCCTTCCTAAGGCATACTTCCTGCGCGAATAAGTCAACAACCGGTCTTTCGGTTTCCTGAAATGTTCTTCACCACAATGCAGACACGGAAAGACGATGAATAAAACACGAAACACGCATGGAGATCGGCAGGTTTGAACTGAATCAGGACTGTTTCACCAACAGACAGTTGCAGGTACTGAACAACTATCTACTACGATGTTGACATTTACCCATACAACTGGTAATATGCGAATGAACTCGCCCAAAAATAGACGTGTTCTTCATATATACTATCCCATGGTAGCTTTATTGAGTCTTCGCACAGATGAACTAGGATTGTCAATGCAATGCCAGTCCTTAACATATGCTTCTGTAAGAGGAAATACTCTACAGCATCCTACAGAAACATAATACTTTAAATGTTGTGTGCAAATCGTGATACGTTCTAGAGCAGGTGTTCATCAAAAGCCCCACTCTAACTGCTTTACGTACGTTTGACATGTCGCATGAAAGTAACCTCTTCTTTGTTCACATAAAAAATCCAGTCTTGATGGCTAGTGTCAGTCTAGGTTATGCCATTGGCTCCTTCGGGCAGAGTCCATTGCAGTACACGAACCGTGACAATCCTAAGACATTTCACAGAGGTCACAGGAGTTCACTTACGGACACCTAACACAGAGTGCTTGGTGGACGTTAGCTTGATATGCATGTCTGCTTAAAAAGGCAAAAGTAAGAACTTGAAGAGGCAGATCACTTGCACATTGCAATGTGCGATGTTCCTCAATAACCATAAATTCCAACCTATCTTTCCACGACTTAGGCGACAATCCTGCTAAGATGTCATTCGGAGGATACGAGATTTCACAGTCTTCTGGCCCATACTCGTTACAAGTGCCAATTTCCAACCAGACTTCAGTAAGACTTGCTTCAATTTCTACAAAGGACATATCAGCAATTTTCTTTCCCATATTACTTTAATGCAATCGGCTAGTTAGTTAACCGAATCTCTCTCATTTCACTGCGTAGGAAGTGACCTTCACCATTGACGAGGACGTATTCATAGCCGCCAACAGCACATGCAAGCTGAATTCATCCATAGTATTTGCATTTTCCTGCCCCGTTGAATGTTGTAAGTCTATCTGACCTTCCATGCATGTTGTCACTGACAGATTAAAACCCAACGTAATGCAGCTACTGAATAAACAAACTTCAAATTCCTGGGAGTTGAAATATAACTTTTGTTGGCTTTTTCCGTCTTTGAAGAACACGTCGTATTGCATCGTGTTTTTTGTTTTAGCTTCCCAACAGTGTCACGTAAACATTGATTTGCCCGAGGTCTCTTTCTTTGAAACTCTCATTGTCAAAGTAAATGAAACACATGAGGATCTCTACACACATGGTAAGCAAAGATGCGGCCGTGGAATGGTTTTATTAAACCTATCATCAAGTTTTAAATTAGTGATTGTCCACTGGAGTATTAACGAAAACATAACCTCCGAAATTAAGCCATTATTCCTATTTGAGATCCACTGAAGATAGTGGCTTTTTCCTAGAGTAAACCAGGAAGCGAACGCTGTCAGCGAAAATTAACAATAACCTTCCTTTTGGAAGTGCCTTCCTCGAGGCCCATAAATGCCCCATAAACGTTCAGTGAATAGAAGTGATAAACCGACTGCTGCCTCAGTTAGCATTTAAAAAATAGCAGAGTTTAATCCACACTTTTCTGTTAAGTAATATTTTGTCAGGCTATAAACTGGAAGTTTGCACTTTGCTGCACGACACACAGCCGCTTGCAAGAGGAAAAGTTGCAACCAAGCATCTGAAATTACATCTGTCTTTTGTACTGTCAAAATCAGTGTAAGATATATATTTGAGCATTGCATGATTTGGCGACAGAAAACGTAAATTGCATGCAGATGAAAGATGACTGATTTCATCCAAAATGTCTCAATGGTACTTTTTGGTTTATTATTGCGTCTTAGATGGGGACTATGATTGCTATAATGAGAGTTGTACCGTCGATACAATAACGATGTTAAAACGTTTTAGATATTTGTCTGGTCTCAAACCAAGTAATAAGAATAATGAACTGACCATTCTCCTGTCATTCCTTTTGCACAGATGCCCCCTCCTTTGACAGTGTGCGCCCGGTTTTTACTCAGGAACGCGGACCATTTATATTTACGACACTTCTGCCAGGCATGCCAAAGGTAAGTAATAAAATCACAGACAATTCTACCAGTCGATTAGAGAAGGCATCTAATATTTGAATTGCACTATCTTTGTTTCGCTTAGTTCGTGTACATTCAGCCGAATTTATTTGACGTGCAAACACAAAACGGCACATGCGTGGTAGTGACAGTTGATGGACCTATCCGTTGTAAAGTTATACAAGGCAAGTTGTTTGGTGTTATTCCTCTATGGTATATTCCATGCCTTATGACCTGCCGCACTGGCAGCCAAAAATACTGGCTAAAACTTGGCATTTAATGTGTGATTTCGGTTGTGTTCCAGTTGTGAAATGAAGACTAGTACGTTGCTCAGAAATCGAGTGCTTACTTGGGATAAATGAGTTAGGATCGGGTGGGCGCTTGTCAGTCACCGCAGAATAACCACGTAATATTCATAAACTCCCAACAGGTCGCTATATTCATATCCATCAGCATTATTACAGAATAATTCGGCTATTTCGGAGGATATGCATAAAAATATCCATTAATTTGCATATGTCGTAAAGGATTCATTTCTTTTAATTTACTCTTTAATGTAGACAATAAGTTAGTTCCATAAAAACCTTTTTCGATTCCCGAATAATTTTGCATCAAAACTGACACAACATGGGCAGTCAGGGTTGACAAACTAGAAACAGTATATTTTTGAGCAAAAAACCATGGTAGAAGGCGCCCACCAGCTCGTTTCTGCGGAACGCACTAGTCTTGTTCCTCCTTGCGGGATCTTTTTCAAATCCAACCAGCAGCCGCTCAGCGGCGCAAGATATAGGCAGGATGGTATTACCCACAAAGACAAGAGAGACTGTCTTTGTCGGTAATACCATTGTGCTACAAAAATTAATACGTTAACTTACGGTATTCAGCGAACACTATGTAGGGTCCACAAAATCTGACAATGATTTTGATCCACATTGCGACCTACACAACAAACATCAGCAAATGCAGGGACACAATGTTTAATGAATGGATATTCCACCATTTGTAAACTCTCATAATTTAAATCTCTTTTAAAATCGAATTATGCCCTTTTGAAGTATAAAATTTAAAGCAGTTATAACTTTTCTTACCTAATTCGCAAACGAATAAATATGTTCATACATGTGTTCGGCGAAATATTTATGAATGTATAACGGTATTTCCTAGGTAATGCTTTGAAGCTGGTTCCTCTGGACATTCTTATGCCGGAGTAAATGTGAAAAACAACAATCGTTACCAACTTGCTGAAAAACCGCTATTCATCTGGGCACTTCAGCTAGAAATTGGCCGCAGTTTGCGTGGTTCTGCATTTTTGACTTTCGTAAATCCCACTTCTTTTTGAGATCATTTGGCATGCTATTTTCCTCAATGGGTTAACTTATGTATGATTCATCGAAATGCATGCCTTCAATACACCTTCGGGTTCTTGCAGAAGATCAAACTCCGACGTTGCAAGTTTTTTTCCCATTCTAATGTGTGCCCAAACTCAAGGGTGCGCAGTACAGTTTGGAACAGGCTGCATCTCGTTTTAGCTGTCAGGTGGTGCTTGTAAATGCCGTGTGAAATCACATTTTGAAAACCGCTCCTCCAGATCTCTGATCCTTGCAAGCCCCGTTATCAGAAACAAATATTTCAGAGATTGCATTCAAACCGCAGTTGCCTCGCATGGCGCGACATTTACGTTAAAGCCCGACGTGATACTGTCATCACATAAGAAGTTCGGTTGCGGACGCGTGAACAATAGATAGCTGTAAAGCAGAAGGACCATCCGATTTTAATGACCGCCCTCTCGTCTTCTCAAGGCAGACGCTAACTGCCGAACTCAATACACCCTCTGTCTAGCAGGATTTTGAAGTCGATTTAGACTATCAGAAGCACGATAGAGGAATGAATTCGATTTCAACAATCACATTCATTCCCACTTGCGGCCGTTGCCTGAGGAAATAATTTCAAGGCTCATTAACAACGTGTTTTGATTTTTGTTTATACAACTGAGTCTTTTTCAAGTATCTCTGAAAGTAAGGCGCAATGATAGGATATATCTTGTTGTTCAACAATTATAAGCGGTTCAGTGTGGCGACTGGAGTTTGAATTAAACGAAAACACATGGAATACGCTGGGGGGCGAATGCGAATTGGAAAAAATCTATCTCCGCGCTGTTTGAACATGCAGCGAAACAAGCCCTACAAAACAAAAGTATCTGAGTTTTTATCTGGTAACTGTTCTACCAGCTTGGATGGATGCTTGCGCAACAGAAGCAATGAAATATTGCATCACATACCTAATGGAATTTTCTGAGACTACATGCACAAAATCAGGACGAATAAAATTAGGAAAACTCCAGAAATGTGTTATCAATCGTAATTCATCAAAGGGGAATAATCAACGTGAAACACTGTGCTTCCGTACTTTGAATTTCCGTAAACATTATCAAAGCGCGTAGTGATTTTAAATGCCACAAATAACCTACCTTCACGTTACCTGCAACAATGAAGAAAAAATGTTCTTTCCCTTTCAGTGGGAAAATACTACCGAATGACGGTGTTTTTCCCTGAGATACAGGGTATTACAGAATTCCGCATTGCGTCTCTTCAGCCAACCCACCAATATGCAAAGTACTGGCTAAATGTTGAACATATTTCCGCCGCATTATTGCCCAATCGTACGTCCCGCGGAGTGCGCAAGAATATATTTGTGTGTTTATATACTACTTCGTCTTACCGTTTCATTTCAGACCTTAATTTCCTTTACTTCTCTGGCCGCAAAAAGTAGGGATCTTGCTGCCACAGAATTGACAGTAGTTAATCCAAAAAGTAGTAAATAAAAATTCGATGCAGAACGGAGATAATTTTGCCATTCTAAACAAGCAACTCGTTTTTACTGATCTCGGCCTCTTTCTGGTCAAAGATTTTTTCCACGTTTTCCAACAGAACATTTCATATTATCTGATGCAATACTTCACTCTTAAAGGAACCTTTGTATATGAAAATGGCAGTCTGTCAAAAAAGTCCGAAATTGAGACAGAGCTGGAACTGGTTTGGCCGCTACAGCAGTTGCCAGTTGCGGTAGATGTTTCTCAGGTGAGTAACAACCGCAAAATTTTCCCTCCGCTTTTCCACACGGTGTACCGGACTGCTCATTATATACTAATGTTACGCATTTGAATATAACATGTGCAGCAATGCCCTCAATTTCCTTTTTTGATGCTTTTATTACATCCGTTAAGAGACTCCTGTGAATTACCTGCAAAACAAAATTCATAGTGGATAAAAATATCCAATGGTTCACATTGGTATGTGGCGACTATTGACAGTGTGAGGTAAATGAAAGAATTTGCCGGAAACATCTTTGAAAACATTTCTCGCCAGCAAAGTGCTGAATGAAGAAAAAGTGTTTTTGGTAGATAAAATTCAAAGTGTTGAGTTGAATGACACAAAGGATTGGTAGATGGACGCTTGCTGATCGTTTCTATGGAAATCTCTTGTCTCGTCGTGTCTTACATGCTCTCTCGATCCCAATCGCCGGCCGCACAGAGGCGCAATGCAGAATGCTATTAGCGACAAAGACCAGGGCCACTGGAATTTTAAGTGCCATTGTATATTCCCGACCGAAGCCGACAGGACAATGAGCCCGTGGCTCATTGATTAGAACCGTTGGACTTCTAACTAAAAGGTCACGAGTTGGTGCCTCAGGCGCTCCACACTTTGGGGTTGGGTTTGACTGTTTGACGACGGCTAATTAGCAAAAAATGGTCATTCTACTCTGCCTTTCTGCCAACAGCAAGCCCTTTAATATGACTGTTGTGTTGCGCTGCTAATGGTTGGTTAATATTTCCATCGGAAACGATAAGGCGACCTCAGTGTACCACGCGAAAGGGGAGGAGAATTGTATCAACATCCAGTGGACAAGCTGAGAATGTTTCAAATAAAAAATTACAACGAAAATCCTAACAGTCTGTTAGGGTTTATGCAAAATGCCTATGATAAACTATGAGTGACCAAATAGGAACAGGTCTTTTTAGAAATTTCGCAGTGTTGGTGTCCACTGTTGGGAACAATAAAATTCCCCAGGTGGTCAGTTGCAATAAAACCACCGACAACGTTGTTGTATATATAACGTTCAGTATCATTTTCTCGTTTGCGGCCCTTGTCTTTTTGAGAAATACAAAGAAGTATTTTGCAGACAGCAAATGATGGTAGAGTGGTCTCCGATTATTGTCTTTTTGTCCAAATTTTAGATTCTTTGCTTCTCAGTTAGCCAGGAGATTTGTGGATATCCACACTCTTGCGGTGGGTTATTTTGTTAAGATATAAGGGATAGTTAATGTAATTACACCGATTTTGTCTTTGAATCACCAAATGCATTGATTTACTCTTCTTTAAAATGATCCAGTTTCGGAAACGGAACACAACCGCCTGGTTATGAGATACAAAACAAAACAAGGAAAAGAAAGAATGTCGTTTTATACCTGCGAATATCGGAAGGATGATCAGTACGACATCGTCTCCTACCGACATCACTGGTCCGGTATGTGTAGCCCCTCAGTCGCTTGCATGATTACTATGCGAAAAGGCTGCAGCAAAGCTGTCAGTGGACAGATCGCGAACCAGCCTAGGCATACGACGCCTGATGCAACTTTATGCTCGAAATATATCTTATCCTTGTAGGTTTGGATGACTTTCGGGGTAAAAACAAAGCGTGGAAATCCGCATCGGCTGTGATGGAACTAAAGTGGATTCTAAATTACAGGGGTTCACCGGAACAACAGGTATGATGTAGCAGTTTCTCTCGATGTGCTTTCAATCTGTGCCGTCGCAGTAGAGAATGTATTAGAGTAAGCTTTACGCGGTTGTAGAGGAATGCTCGTTCGCCGGTTTCGACAAACATATTGTTTATTGTTTGGCGTTGTTTTGGGTAGCATGTCTTTGAATTGCGTGCATAAGCGAAGGAAAAAATGAGAGGAGAACGTAGATTAAGCCGTTTGTTTTGAAAGAGGCACTGCTGATGTAGACTGCAATATTCAATATATTTTAGTCTGCCTGCGGCTGTAGCCATCCTCCGTCTTCTGGGCAATACATGGTGTAAACTTTTAGAAAACCAATGGCGTTTGTAGCACTACACTGATTGAACCATTGTTTTAATTTTCATAGGATATGAATTAATGACCGTAAAGGTCATATTTCGTCGACGGAAACAAATGCTAACCCGGTGAAACAATATCTGTTGAGTACGGCGCGTTGGGTGGGGCTTCTCAGAGAAACAATGTTAGAGTTTTCTCCACTCTTTGTGTAATATGGTGCATAGCGTCTTTATGTTGATAAAGAACTTTGTCATATTCGCCATCATATTCTAGCTGTTCTTTGCTGAAATTAATAAATTGCTATCGTTATCGTCCAGCAGTAACGGTTTGAGATAGCCTTAGCAAATCAAGCTACACCACTTCTTTTTGGTGCCGATATTCGTACAGGATAATTTTATTTCATTGAATATTCAGCTCTAGCATTTGTGTATATCGTCGACCACACGTCGTTCAGGTTAAGTTTCCCTAAGGATTATCGCAAGAGATTCATTTTTGTCAACATTCATTTATGACGAATGCAATGCTTCCCTAAAATCATTGTCGTTGTCTCGATCATTTGGATCCGGTGTGGATAAACCCCATCACGGGCTTTGGGTGAAGTGTTCTTTTCAGGGTTCGGAGGATCCGCATTAGAGAGATCTAAAATCATACGCAGAATCAGGGCATAACACGGTCTGTTGAGCGAAGACCAGGTCATGTGTGGCAATTATGGACAGGCTGTTTATTTTTGCCAACCACAGCACCCGGATCGGGCATCTATCGTCATGACATGTTCTTGTCGCCGTTAGAGGAAGGAGAGCGTACAATAGGTGTTGCGTAAGTGCGTCGGCACTATAATCTAATTAGTCCACCTGCAAGTCAATATCCTGTACTTACGGCATCACGATCGATCTCTCACTGGCAAATGATTATTGGACAGGAACTCACTGTGCCTCCGTCTCTTAACGACGTTCAGTTTACATAAGTTCTACAAGCATTGAATTCAAGCGGCGCAGATAATTGTGTTGAAACTAAGTACGTTCAGATAACTCTAAGATGAGAGTAAAAGGAAACATCCACAATCCATGCCAATCATCAACGATCTGTATGATGTAATTTGCTAAACAGTGCTTCTCTTTCGTGTCCCTGCCGTATCAAAAAATAATAGCAAAGACCAGTCGAATGTATGCACTGTTAGCAGGTGAACAAATTTTGCGGTCTAAAACTGTTCTTTACAGAGTGCGTTGTTATCGTGAACTGAATATCTTACTGGCGGTCAAACAAATCGGATGAGCAAATACGAACATAACCTCTGGTTAAACGGATTGAAGTCTTACACTAAGGACTACTTATCTGCAGGCCCTGACCGTCTTTGATTATTGTACTATCGCCCAAATTGAGCAGGGGGAGCTAAACGCATCCATGATTTAAAACTACACCGATCTAAGGCTTGCTGACCTGCACGAGGCCTAATTTATCGTCATCGTTGCGATGAGTATCCTAGCAGTGCAGTTTGCAAAATTTTTCTTCCAGACCAACCTTTTGTTTTTGACACCAGAATAAACCAGTTACTTGAAGATTATGTTGCAGGCAGAAAAAAATGTCCCCTAATATTTGAAGAAAATATCCAGAGAAAGAATATTTTAATTACCATCAAGCAGCTTGCTACAAATCCTTGGTTCGAAAAACACTCAACTGAGTTAATTGCGTCTTATAACCCAAAATTTGATGGAAGATTTAAAACAATTGTTTACTTGCAGAAACTAGAGTGCCTTCTCAATGGGAAACCCCTGTGCTCTGGAGTGACGACCACAGCTCAGTGGGGAAGGTGTCGTAAGTGATATTATTCCAAATATGAATAAATAGTTTACTTCATTAGTACTTTGGGAACTGCAAATACAGAGTAGTGCGACTACCGCGTGAACTGCCTACCGTAATTTTCTCTCATTTTCAGACCTGAGTTTTGATAACCAGTCGTATGCTTTCATCCACGTCGCCAAGAGGACGGCGGCAACAAACATATCCCGATATGTATGCAGAACGGAGAGCGATAGTCAAACGCAGACGATATACTGGCACGGTAACTGTACATTTTTATATTTTGTGGCAGTGGTACAACCCCTAATTATGTGGCACTATTATAATCAATGTATTTAAAAATGAAAGGCTGACATATGTGGTAAGCAATATTAAACAGCAATAGTGCCCTAAATCGACATTTACTTAAATAAAAGAAGTCAAATTTGCCCTTTCCTAACTTCAACTGAATGCGCATAGACAAATCGCATTTTCACATATCTGCCAGTCCACCACTTGGCCTCCAACCATTTAAAAGACTTAGCATTCGACGAATTACTTAGTAATTTCATGTCATCGAGTGGTTGTCGAAGCGGAGGTAGGCCAACCTAGTGGTGAACAAACTGTCCGCGAGCAAACTGGGCTCATATATTCGTGTAAAGTAACTAACCAAATACACTTGCAATACTTCGATATGCGTAAAGATTCGAGGTCCAGATAGTGCATCGCGTTCATCATCTCCCGAATAAGACGAAGAAGAAGAGAGGGCGAATTCATGGACCATATTTTATTCGAACTGACGTTTCGGAAACTTCCTCGTTTCTATCATCAAAGTGTCGTACTTGTTGCTTTTGCCGGTCTTGAGTTGTTCAGTCTTGCCGTTTGCCTCGTATCATAGCCGTGCTCGACGCACGAACTTTGGCCTGCCTGTTTGCCGCTGACTGGCTTAGACCTCTCCAGCGCTGACCGCTGACAAGCCTGCGTGACCTTTGTTCCCTTTGAGATCGGCGTAATTGGGGTCAAATCAACGTGCCGCTTGGCCTCTCCCACGTCAGCCGGTGGACAGATCGGTCGTTGATGTTCATGCGAGCAGCATTCAGCTTTGCGTGCGCATCAGTGAGACAGTGTTCGGCTTTGGTCACTTGACCTCCTGCCCCATGTCCACTCTTCTCCGTGAGCGTTGACTTTCGGTCCCGCGTGCTCGCTTGCCTTACTGGTCCTGTCCGGACTGATCCGAGCCTTGTACGCAGCGCCTGATAGGCGGGATGTAGATCTATAGCTCGGTTGAGTGTACTTGTAATACTTAAAATTAACGTTATCAAGGCAGAAAGCAATTTTTAAGCGAGCGTAATTGTTTTGTTTTTTTTTTATATAATCGGACAGGCGGTTACAACGCCACGTTTAAAGAACACATCCCAGGTTAGTTTCGAGGTCTAATTTGCAAACTTAAAGGTCTCCCTTAGTGGACCCTACTCACTATTCACCTACGATGATGAGGAATTGATGATAACGCATTTCAATGACGTTTTCAAAGATTTCACCAACACTTTCACAAAATCAGATCATTTTTCCCTTTGTGAATAGAATATACAACTCGTGTCCATCGTGGAGAATTGGCGAGAACAGTGACAAATTACCTAACGGAAGCTAAGATTTTGCTTGGCGCAGAAGAAGATAGCTTAGTTAGCATCTCTCCGGATGCGGACTTTACGACGAAATGTGACATTATTAGCGTAATCTGGATTTGTGATATTGACTTCCGCAACGCCAATATAAGCCTACTGAAATACGATGTAAGTAACATGTACCTTTATTCCACCCTGTATAGACAGGAAGTCTTGCTTCAGAATCTCTGTAGCAACCTTCTGGAATTCATTCAAATCATATAATCTCCATGGGTCACCAATGACAACACTTATTATCATGATACATATAAAAATTCAGGTCACCGCCATAAATTAGAGCTGGATACAAAGCGACTGTAAAGAACATTGGGGGGTTGTTGTGGATGTGTTTAGCTCCCCGACTATTGGCAAACTGTCTTGTTTGGCAACTTAACCACCTGCTGGACGTGCTCCTGCTTGCTATCACATTTGGCGTAGAAAAATGCGTCTTACCCATTTAAAGTCATTAATCCTAAACGTCAAGCGAAAAGAATCGTTGATTCAGCCACCAGGAAAATGCCTAATTAGCTGCTTTCGGAATCTCAGAAGTTCATGTTTATCAAAAATTTCTGTCATATCTACTGAGCTCTAACCGGTTATATGGCAAATACTGCCGCAACATTTAACGGCAGGTAGCACATAAACATTAAGTTTATTGACATCTTGTCATCGATTAGAGTTGAGTTCACAGTCAATGAGGAGGTAAACATATTTATGTCTAGCTTAAGCATTCTATTTGTTTGGGAGTTGAGTCGCTTCTAGCCCACCGACTACTGGTAACTTACGGTCTTTAGTAAAATGGTTTTCTAGATCAAATCGCGGAAATTTGTCGGCTTTTGTGAGACTCAAGCTTTGCTCTAGAACGTTGGAATGCAGTGTAGTTAAGCAAACTTGCACTAATTACTGGAAGCAATTTAATCAACACTTATTTTGTCTAATTTCGGGAACCGGCTGCTGTCGGATACCAAACATAAATTCATTGTTTTGAGGAAATTATGCTGGATAGTTGTTCTCATCCTTCGTTAAGATGAAGCTACTGTAGGCGCAGAACTCAGCTGCTGGTGATGCGTTGACTTTAGCAATATATTCAGGACCCGGTCCTTTTTCCATGTAGAAGAAGAGTACGCCTTCGAAAGATGCGACCATAACGGTGATGATAGCCAGCGAGCCTAAGCATCATGTGCGTGACAGTGTCGTCCTAAAGATTTAAGTGAGTGATTACGACTTATGTGGACTCCTGTGATTTGTTCACCTCGAGGATGAGTGACCACATATCCCCTAACCTCAAAGTCAGTGATCACATGATTTCCATCGCGGCATATGTGTCAAGGGAAGAAGACTTTTTTGTGCCTGAAGTGTCAAAAGGGGTCTCACGTGGACCTGGTTGCTCTAAACAGTTTATAACATTTCAGTGATTGACTACTGCCCATTTAGCCTCGTTATGTTTTCTTAGCCTTAGGGCAATCGATATTCCTCTTGAGGCGTAGCTGACAAGAAGCGTCTTCCGAAGCACAGGCTGGCATTGACTGAAATAACATATCATGTTAAAGGCCAGCCCTATACTCAACACTTAACAGAAATCATGGTAAACTATGTTCATCCAGACTCCTAAGGCAATAGTAACCATAAAAAATCGTGTCCGCATTTCTGGATCTGACAATACCACGGCAGAAATGTTAACAGCTTGAAACGGGTATTGTCTAGCCTTTACCTCTATTCAATCCAATCGGACCGCTAGGTTATATATGAAAGGTTACGAATAATTTAATTATTGTCAGTCGGCGTGGCCACCTTCTAAACATCCGTTGGTTGTTTATCATGATGCGGTCAAACATTTTACGCAGAAAGTCGATTTTCATATAGGATCTCGGATTCGACTTAGAATGAGGCCCCTGATAGTAGCTGCTTTAATTCATTGTCGCCGTTGATAAGACATGCCCAGTTATACTGATAGCCTTGTTTACATTGAGATTTGAAGAATGAGTAGATAGAAGTCGCTCATACAACAAAGCCTCGCTAAAAGATTTTGAGAAGTTCTGTTCAGTGACAGTTGGTAGGGCGGCGCTGAAAAAGCTTTAACTTTATTTTCGTGTTCATTCAAAATGCAAGAAATTTTGAAAGTACTTTTGCAAGGGCCACTGACAAGAAGCACTTTTTTACTAAAGGGCACCACAACTACGATGGAACAAATTCCTCTGACTGGAAGGTCCTATAGGACAGGCGGGAGGTTTGAAATCTGCGATGACATGTTGATGACAAATCTGCACGAGGGACAACTTTTTCACGAATATAGAGATGTGTACGACCACTGCTCGTCCGTCTGTCACATCGGGGCTGTGGACTTGTGTTTGGAGTGTATTTTTTCCAAGGGACCTATTCTTTCCTGTCAGCCAAAGGTACAGGTTAAAGAGTGAATTATTTATTTGAACGTAGTTGTTTGTATATGCCCTGTTCTGAATATACTGTTGGAATTTAAACTGCCTTTTTATGTTAAAAGGAAATCACAACAAGCCGAAAGTGGAGTAACACGCAGAATTTAATAATGTCCTTTCGTTCTTGACTTGATATGACGGATACGAGCGTCGAGCGACTAAATTACTAGTGAAGCAACAGAGTGGACGCTGCGGTCAATCGCACGTGGCAGGAACATACATGGGAGCGATTGCTAGTCAGATTGACTAGGGGAACTACGCTGCCGGAAGTTTTAATTTGGGCAGACAGCACGCGAGTCTGGTATTTGTAGAAAAAGCCTATCAAGCGAAAAAGGGACTACTGCACTAGGTGATAAAGGGATGAAGACATTAGAACTTCATCAGTTGACAGAGAAATCGCTGTCTTGGACAAGTCGACTGACAAAGGATAAGATTTTACAAGCTACAAAAACTTCATAACCGATGACGGTCGTTACAAACATGATCGACACTAAGTATTGTAGTTCGATATAATATCTAACAACGACCACCTTAGTTAGAGGAAGCGAGTAGATGCTGTACCGCTCAAGCACGTCGTGCATGTAAAGTCGGCATAATCCTACCTACTAAAATGGTTTTATGGGGCTAACTATATGGTATCAATTAAGTGGACCAGCAGAACCACGCCTCGCTGCATCGGTTTAAGGAAATGTAAATTTGCTTAGAAAGATTGCATCTGGAATGCTGTAGAGAAACCAGCAGTCAATTTCAATCCAAGACTGGCTTTGGAAATGCAGAACAAATTACCGTACCCCGTACTTTTTGGCGGCAAGAGGCAAGGCATGTGCCAGTGACCATTTCTTTAAGAGCTTATGAAATTTTCCTGTCGCCTCTGATGATCGACATGTGTAAAGGCAAAGGCATGATGTTTTAAGGATCCAGAGGGTTGACCGCATAAAAAGCTACGCCGAAATGCACTGGAGTTGGCCGACAATGCTGCAGAATTGTCCTACCCTGGAAATACAGATTTCCAGGACTTCAGTATGAATCAACGTCAATCCCTCCTCATCATCGGCATAACAATCCGTGGCAGGGAACATTAGCCCTGCTTCTTCATCCGCATCCGTGGCACGTTCTGATGTGCGAATTACCTCGATGAGAATAAGTACACGTGGAAGACTCGAAGTAAGGGTTAAAGAAGAATGATCAACAGCGACCAGTGCTCCACTACAAGCCCACACTGCCTGTCGGCACCATGTCATAGAATCGTTTGGCATCCCCGAGTCGTGTACAGTGTGCAATGATTGGGTCTGTTGGATTACCAGGTAAGCCACATCAGACAGACTTCCGAAAGTTACGTACGAATTCCGCATATCTCTGTCTTTTGTCTCCACTGAAGCAGATGAAATAATTCCTGTGCGGAAGGCTCGGGCGAACACCAATCCCTCTGGCATTGGGCGAAATTGCCGAGTTATAATCACGCCAACCTCCAACATGCATAATGAAATTGCGGCAATTAACGACTCGGACGCGGACTGACGAGCCACCATCGCCTCAATTACGACCCCCTCCCCCCACTCCTCAGCTGTGATCGCGAGGGTATATATGTATGGTACGCATGCAGCCCCACAGCTGCTACGTATTATAAATACTGCAGTCTTTGGGCCTCTGCAACCGTCCCTGATGATGGCTTCGTGTGAGAATTCGCGACGTCAGGTGAATGAAATTTTAGTTACAGTGATCTCATATTCCTTTTCTGAGATGAATGTATGTTGGCAGGTGTTAGAGTTGAGCTTTGATGGCAAATGCGTATGCCGTGTCGGTAGCCGCCGGTTTGAATGCAGAAATGTCGTTGTGAATAAGGTAAGTTATCGGATATTGGGAAGGATGCCGAATACCGACATTGGTGGAGGGACTGATCTATTGGATTGGAACGGAACTATTACCAGGACTCTATAAGCTGATATTGTTTGATGACCAACATCTCGATTCACGACAGGATGCCGATAACTGAATATTCCATATCGTGCTTCCAGCAAGTGGCCCAGGGGAGAGGAGAAATTAGTGATGATTGAGCTCAGACACCCGTAGCAGTTGCGCGTTTGCATTGTGTCGGATTCATCACTATCGCGACAGCTTATGTCAGTGAGGTCCTAGCTACTGCGATCACCAGTCCCAATTCTGAACAGGAAGAGAGGAAGGAGGACACTAGTTGGGAGGAGGTTGTATTCTGTACAGAACCATCAGAGAAGAGGATAGTTGGAGTCGGCAGTCAGACGATGTCACGTCCAACACCGCGTGAGCGCCGACCACGAGTGTGAGACAGCCGCGCATTCGTACAGCGCCTTCAACGAGGTCATGTCTGAGACAGCCTAGAAGATGATTGGCCAATTTTTACAGGTGGCAATGGCCGAGAACCAGGCTGTGCTTGGCACGCACGTACAAGCCCTGCAAAATGCGCCCAGAGTTACACCACTGCAAGACAATCAATGGCACCAACGGTGACGAGAGGAAAAGCAATGTTTTGGGCATGAGGCTGCCTTTAACCTAAGAGGATGTAAAACAACTGGCCAAAACTGCTGGAAACTTAGTCAGCTTCCCAAAATGGAACCGCCAGTATGACAAACCTGACATTTCGTCCATACGGAGAGTTCCCTACTGAATTGGCGGACAGTGAAGAAGCAGGGGACAAAACTTGCTGCAAGTACGAGGGGTCACTGATGTTCCCGAACAGTAACATGTGTGGACAGAACGTGCCGGTATGGAGGCGCATAAGAGAGCTCTTCTAGTCTGTTCGTTCAGTGAGGTGGGAGAACGAATTCTTTAATTACTGCGACTTAAATGGGAGATTCCACTGTAATTTGAAGATGTGTGACATTTTAGAGATAATTTATCTATTAAAAGACAAACTGACACAAAAAGTAATGCCAAAGCCTTCTGGTGTTGGGCTGGTTCAATTACTACCGGAAAGTCTGCTCCAAAATATCAACTATCGTTATGAAATGAAAACTAAATGGAGTGCCCGAAAGCTTATTATAAATCGATAAGGCGAGATTTAAAGGGCCCCGTAGGTACAATCTTGGCTGTTTTCTAGGTGGAGATGCATCGCCCAAAGAGACCGATGAAGATGCGGTACAGAATTAGCGGAATTACGGCTCGCGCACTGATGGTTCATGAATCTTTAAATTGTCAAGCTACCGATGTTAGGTGCTTATATATCGGCAAGCAAGATGCAGCGACGTTGATCCCATCAACTGACCGCGAAGTGGAAACGCGCTTCATCATTACATTCCGACGAATAGCCAACTTATCAATGACTTAGTCAGGTTGGGTAGGATTGTAAACCCGGCAATCACTAGGAAAATTATAGTGATCTGAAAGCAACTGAGCATGGGTACTACTTCCGTCATTGGAAATGAGATGAAGATCACGTCGTTGCAATCCTACGCGACATAACAGAGGTATTTGTTGCTTACCTGTTGTTCTTTATTTCGGATTTAACTTTCGTAATATCGGCGACATACAGTGCGTGACCTATCTCATGAAATGTTGGCTGAAATTCTGAAATGCGTTTTCGATTAGGAAGGATTACTTGGTCGCGGTTGTGATACTGATTATCTTAAGGCATACTCTAATAACATTTTGGACTCGGCAGGATGTCGGCTTTTTAATGCACTTCTTTTCAATCTCCTGTAGAAAGCGAGCTCGGTAAAAAATGACTACTTAAGTAGCATGCATTTTTCCCATTGATATTCGATGGTCTTGGAAATTCAAATATATTTTATAGAAACCACAAAATAATATGCTTTCTTTTAGTCAATCAATAGAAAAACACGTCTTCTTTATATTTTTTACTTGAGGAATGAGGATAATTAGGTTTTAAAAAAAGTTTCTAATTATGCGACTTTTTAAGACCACGATATGTCCATTCACATAGCATCGTACCTGGCCGTTTACCACTGCTCCTCATGAAATGTACAACATGGTCCACATTCATTGCAAAATTTTATTGACCCTGTATGATATCTCTTTAATGACATAGAAAAATATGGGATTTTCTTTACGCGGAACGCATGCACTTTGTAGAGTGTAATAACTAAGCGCTAATGCAACGAATGATCAGGCTCCAAATTTTTCGGCAATTAGAAAACTTTTTTAAAACCTAATTATACTTCTTTCTAAAGTCTGAAATATGAAGAAGACGTGATTCTCTATTAATTGACTGAAAGAAAGCACATTTTTCTTTGTGGTTTCTATAAAATATATTTCAATTTCCAAGACCATCGAATATCAATGGAAAAAATGCATGCTAAATATGCAGTCATTTTTACCGAGCACGCTTTCTACAGGAGATTTAAAGGAGTGCATTAAAAAGCCGACATCCTGCCGAGTCCAAAATGTTATAAGAGTATGCCTTAAGATAATCAGTATCACAACCGCGACCAAGTAATCCTTCCTAATCGAAAACGCATTTCAGAATTTCAGCCAACATTTCATGAGATAGGTCACGCACTGTATTTTAACTCAGATTCTGATTTTAGACCAGTGCCTATTAGGGCAGGAATCACGCTACAGTAGCACCCTGAACTGTGAGTGCCAGTGTGGGAAAATGATTGACCGCGTGCTGGACAATTAGTTGCCTGACCCATGAGCTGAGTTGTAAATCTCAAGACACGATGGGACAAAGTCAGGTCAAGGTGGACAACCAAAGCCGACCAATGTGCAGACGGATGGCGTCATTTCATGACTCACGCAAGGTGCCATTACGGTGAGGGGGAGAGGTGGTCGTGTATTAGCTACATGCATGGGGGTTGGCGCGTTTGTCGCGGCCGCCGACGTCAGGAACGGGAGCGGGGGGGCTGGAGCGGCTCCTACATTCCCAAGACCCCGGTTCACGCAGCGACCGGTCGGCAAGACCAGGAACTCAGAGCTCTAGTCTTTCGCTCTTCGAAATTGATCTCGACTCAGCGCATACACGAGGATAATTATGCTTATGAGTTTTTGAGACGTTTTTTGAAATTACCTCATCCATTTGTGCATTAGCCTTCGTAGAAAGACTACACGATCTTCCGTAAGTTAAGGCAGTCTTGTGATAAGAAGCCAAAGATTTCTTAAATTTTGCCGTTTTTACGACTGTCACATTTAATTTACGAACCGGCGTTTTTAATGGTTCTGTTGCTACCTCACTTACTAAATATAGATTGGCGGCCATTGGAAACCCTTCCGACATATACGTGAGGCAATTTCTAGTCTATTAATTGGTAGTATGGTAGTTGGTAGCCCTGCCCACTGATTCTACAATTGTACTTATTGGCTCGATTTCAAGCTCTGTGATTACGTTCTCATTATGTCTGGGAGTGCACGCGCAGAAGCCCCGTCAGGATAACTTTCTTTTTCACTTTAACCGCCCCGAGAAAGAGGCGCTATAAAAATGTCTATATAGACTTATTGTATTGCACCCCTACACGGAAATCTTTAGTAATGGGCGAAAGATTTATCCTAGGCGGATTATGATTCACCATGCTTCTCATTAAGGTTCTACATGCATGCGCGCACTGTGTTACCTCTATCTGATTCATACATACATACTGCATACCACAGTACCCACATGATATCTGAAGGCATAACCATCAGTGTGCTGTCGCAGTATTTGTAAGGACCTGACCTTTCAAAATCTACATAAGACCCTACAGGTCAGTAGTCCTTTCTGCTGGAGATACAGCACTAGGTAGGACGACTGGATTATTTCCAGGATCCCCTAATAATCTGTCGGCCTATCCACTTGCGATCCTGCTTTCCTTCGCCTTCTATGAGACTGGGCTTTGCAAGCAGAACAAACTGTAACTTCATATACGGAGTGCTAATTCCTATTTGCGTTGTATAGTACACCATTCACGTACAGCAAACAACTACTGCCATAGTTTTAATCCTAGATGTGGCCACAGTGACAATACACTATTATTTGCAGATTTTCTCTTTCGCCTAAACATATTTTTCGCATTAAAGTCTTATCCCGCCTGCGATATGCCGTCCTGCGTGCCGCTGCTTGACTCTCGTGTTCTCATATCCATTCTGTCGGTTAGAGTACTATCGCACATACTGCGGAGTGACCTTAAGACACACTGCCTTCTTCCTATTTGTTGTTCGCCTTCACTTGCTAATCTTTCCAGTCTGGGGCAAGGATGCATTTATTCCGCATACTGTATTAATTATCCATGCTTAATTCTATACCCTCCTTGCATTTTTCATCTTATTTAAATTAGGCTTCCACTTTGCCAGGAACGTCACTTCCAGGCATACCCTACCCTACAAGCGCCATTTACGCCTCCACTTATCTGCCCCAACAGCATAGCCCCTATTACCACCGGTCCCGTAAGACAGGTAGCTGGGAGTTTTCGGTACCAAAAGGGCTACCAACTACCATCTAACCTATTAATTATTTATCGTGTGTTTACGTATACTTAACAATTTACATCTTTCGCTTTATGCATCAGCAACATCCTGCTATCGAGGATCGAAAAGCAATCAGGTAGGTCAGTGGAATGGGACATTTTCGTAAAACAGGTAGCCTTGCTCTATATTCCACGTGAGATTATTTTTAGGATTGGTGTTGGTGCCAGGACACAGAAATGGATGCCG
Source organism: Spirometra erinaceieuropaei (assembly GCA_902702965.1). Taxonomy (NCBI): domain Eukaryota; kingdom Metazoa; phylum Platyhelminthes; class Cestoda; order Diphyllobothriidea; family Diphyllobothriidae; genus Spirometra; species Spirometra erinaceieuropaei. The sequence continues at coordinate 89,585 of CACRXP010000614.1, read as the reverse complement.
TCCTAGAATACAGAACAGGGGTATGGCTTATGGTAGGGGTTACCTACCCCAAGTAACATTCATGTTGAGTAAAAGAGGTGAATATCGAAGAACTTTGTGGTATCACAAATTCAGAAGACGAGGTAGCGACCAAACGTTGATTTCGATAACTCCCCTTCAGGCCGGTTCAATTATATGGGAACAGGGCACAGTGTTTGAAAAATCGATAAACCTTGTGTTTAAAACGCAGGCTGTGCAAGAACGGAAGGGCGCAGCAAGTTGTATGTATCGCAAATTGTCATCATCTATTATTGACCATTTAATGATAACACCGAAAACATATACTGTCCCTTTGCAGGCGATAGCAAAAGGGTATTGCATTAACATATTTTTACTCAAATGACTACCCTAAAGCATCTTGACCACAGTCACGCAACAGCCACCACGAGGTTTTTTTGATTACTTTCTCTGGCACGTACAAATAAATATCACCGGTTATTTTCTTTTAGACCAACGGCTCCCCGGAGTAAGTAACCACGGCCATAAACCATATCCCTGACTATTAGGTAATTTCACCCTTTTAACTGCAGTTCGTAAAACCGTGCCCCACCATCGGCAAATTCAACGCTGTGCGCCTTGATCTAGGTGGAACGCAGACATACCGAAACGCTTATCGTATATATTCTACTGGGGGCATTTCCTATACATATGAAGTAATATGTCTTTTCTAGAACTCCTATCTCGAACGACAGTATGCTATACCAGTGGCGTTGGAATTCGTGAAATAAGATTTATTCTACGCAGAGTTCACGGCGTGAACATGAAGGACGTATAAATTCATAATACGTCAGCCCAAACTTCTGTTTAATGTCACTAATTGTTATTGAATAGTTATTTGGCCACAGGATAAGGCGCTGCAGGAACTGTATTAAAATGCAGGAGCTATCCGCAAGAGGATACAGTTACGACAGACGATGAAAGTTCGACCTTCGTTCTCGACGATGACCATTGGGTGCTCCAAAGCAAAATTGATGCAGCACGGTGACTAACGCGTAAAGTAGTCTATAGTGAGAAAAGACTTACGCAGCATTTACCGCGCTCTCCCCCGAAAATGTCGACGCGATGTGTTTCGTATCGCAATCGATAAACGCCCCTCTACCACTTTATTTACCAGATCACGACCGACAGGACACTGAGTCCGCTTCCCAGAGGTTAGGGCTTTGGACGTCTAACCAACAGATCATGAGATCGAGCTCCACCGTTTGCACACCTGGCTGGCTGCCAACGGCTAAGAAACTAGAAGTTGCCATTCTAGTTTCCACTGCGCCATAAACTGAATATCTTCTTGGCGAGGTTAATACTTTCTGCTGATTTGCTTACTGCTGGAAGTCCGCTTTGACAAGGAAATTTGCCGACGCAAATTAACGTCGTAATTTTATAAAAAAAATGCTTAAGAACAAAAGGGAATACTTTGATGTTCATTTGCGGTCCTCGGAGATGTTTAAGATTACTTCGCTGCGGGTAACAAATCACTCCTCATTCTTTCTTCATTCCACCATGAGGCGCGCATTGTGAATTTAAATCGGTAAATAAACTTACGTTAGTGAGGCGTGTAGATCGATGAACGGCAGTGTCCGTTGAACAAAATGCAAGGGGGGAGGAGAATTGACATAGATTGGGCGGTTTTGATTGCAGCGAAACACGTTAAACGGAATTCAAACAACGGAGTGACAGACAAGTCGGAAATGTGTTGCGTGGGAGGACGGAATGGCGTGATTGTATGTACCCTGCTGACAATTGTAGAAACAGAACTGACCGTCGGACGAGGGTCGCGTGAGCGGCCTCCGCGAGCGTGAGCCAGCGGGCCTTCAGGGGGGTCGTGTCTGAGTCAGCCTCGGAGATGTTTGGTCAGTTTGGACAGCCGGCATTGGCCGAAACCCGACTGTGGTTGGCACGTATGGACAGGTACAGTAGGTGGGCTAGTTCATGAAATGTCAGCCGCAATTCTGAAATGCGTTTTCGTTTCGGGAAATACTTATTAAGTAACGTTGTAGAACTCATCATCGCGCAGCATAATTATATCACTATTCAACTACCTCAGCATGCCGACTTTCAAACAAACTTCTTTTCGGCTGCGTGCAGGAACTACAATGTGTAAAAGTGACTACATAAGTAGCATGCATCATCCTCATTGATTTGTGATGGCCCCTAAATAATCAATTGGGTTTCATTGAAAACATGCACAGAAATATTTATTTTTCTACCCATTCGGTAGGAAATTACGTCTTTTTTCAATTTTATCATCGACGGAAGGGAATTACTTGGTTCTAACAAAGTTTCCAATTTTAAGATTGTTAAGTACCTTGAAATGGCCGGTTATAGAACCTCATGTCTCTGCATTCACTAGTGTTGCTTTCAAAGTTGACAATATGGCTCAAATCCACTGCTAAATCCTATGAACCCCATATGATCTCCTTTGAATGCTGAAGAGAAATTTACGGATTTCCGTACGCGGAAAATATACGGCTTTTAGTTTGAAAACCCTGAATGCAAGTGTAACGGCAGGTCAAGTTCAAATTTATTCGGGAATTGGAAAAATTTTTTAAAATCAAATTTATCCCTTTCTTCGAGTATAAGTTTGAAAGAAGACGTAATTATCTACCGAATGAGAAGAGGAATGAATATTTTTATGCATGTTTTCAATGAAATGTAATTGACTTTCTAAGGGCATCGAAAATCAATGAGAAAAATTCATGCTATATATGTAGTCATTTTTACTGAGCATCATTCCTGCATGCAGCCAAAAAGTAGTTTGCTTGAAAGCGGGCATCCTGTCATATTTGAGTTGTGATACAATTATGCTGCACGAGGATCGGTTTTACAACCCTACTTAATTAATCTTTTTGAAACGGAAACGCATTTCGGCATTTTGGGTGACATTTCATGAGTTAACCTATCTGCAGTAACTGCGAGAGGCCGAGCTTTGCAGAGTGCGTCCGGATTTGGGCCAATACACGTCGTCTGCGGTAGTAATTACTGCGGCATTATTACCACACATATAGTTCTTCTAACCTGCCATCCAATGTACAACACAGACAAGTTTGAAGCAACTTTCAATCCAAAAATATCTGCTAGGACTTCTTATGCAGTCGATCTACCTGTAAAAATGCCAATAAAACAGAAAATATATGTCTTTCTAGCATTAATGCAGTATTTCTCTTAGTTTTTGGGGCTACAATCATGCATCAGATGCATGAAAAAAATGATCACAATAATTTGTCCTCAATGGTACACGCGACATACACGAACTCTTCTTCGTTGTCCACCACAAGTCTGATATCGCACCTTTCAGGCAAGTGGGAGTAGTGCTCTTTGGCTCCTTCAACACATGGCCCCACTGTTCAACAAACACATGCGAGATCCCAGCTGACTACCTCCGTTATGAACTTCTAGTACGATATGTGGCGTCCAGACTCGTAAGTAGACGGACTGATCTTAGCTGTGAGATATAATGAACCAATATTGGTACCAGTTAAATGGTCCACTCAGCCTGTCGAGTTGTGAGGGATGAGAGCGTAAGGACGTCTTTCTTAGCCAACTTCTCATTATAAGCGATCCTACATACTCGGAACTATTAGCGATTCATCTCCGAACTCGCAGTCAGTCCACTGGGTGTTGGTCTGGAATGTCCGACTGGATGATTGATAGCCAAACCGCGATAGCTCATTTTTAATAATGCTCTCCATGGCATTCTTAGGCATTTGAGATCTGAGCAGTCCATCGCAATATTGTGTAAAATGCTAGTTTATTGGGAGTTGGTGTCCAATTCCTGTATGCGGCACGCGCAGACGAACCCCCTAGTTCTGCAAGCCACTGCGCCCAAACCTCGCAGCAGCTGACTGATCCGCTGATACTGCCTGAGAGGAGGAAGCGGGGTTGAGATCGAATCTCGTATCGCACGGTCCTTACTATATGCGATCTGACGCGTTTGAATGTTTTATGATGGAGTAAGAGCATTACGTGGAAAGCTATTAGCAGGCAGAACACCTCGGTCCTCCCCTCGGGACTGCAATTTTTCCTAAGTCATATGGCGTTTATAGCACTCCTACTATTTTTAGCATCCAACCTGCCCATGTTTATTGATGTGCAAAAGCCTGGATCTCTGTGCCTGGTAGGGAGGGAGTGTCGTGGCAAACCTAGGTGAGGGTACAGGCGGGGCCAGTCACTCGGGTCCGATCCCGACGGCGGTATTCTGGAATCTGCCTCAACATCCTTGCGGTTGGCTGGATTGGGGACAGTGTGTAAAACGCGATGAAAGTTCGGTATTCTCGGTAACTAATTTACGTGCAAGCCGTCGTCAGTGCTCTACTCTGCTGAGAGGCAACCGACAGAAGTCTTTGTAGCAGATGGATCAGATGAAGTCATGCATGCTTCCAATTAGATACATTTGAATTTATAGGCCGCATCAAAAATAAATGCGCAAAAAATCATACTACGTAAGCAGTCATTTTCACAGACTGTGGTTTTTGCAGGCGGCTGGAGAGTAGTTCGTTCAGAAGCCGACACCTCGATGAAACTCAAATGTTTTGGGATTATGCAGCACGATCATTAATGTTACAACCCTATTTAAGTAATATTTCCGAGTCAGCCAACATCTCACGAGTTAGCACATTTACTGTGTATACGTCTACGTTTGTAAAGGGACACTCACGGATTGCACTATGTTATATACTCGTCTCACTGTGCCTTTGAACCCTCTCGCTCTCTCAACTGATCCAGTGAGTTCAGTAGGGCGATCGGTGAAATCCCCTTGACTACTTTATATAACCAATCGAAATGGACAGGAGAACGAGCCCAGGGCTCAACGAATAAGACTTTGGACATCTAGCCAGTCGTTTCTGGGATCTAGCCCTAGAAAATATACGTCTCGGGGTTGCATGTGTCTTGCTGACGGCGGCTAATCAGTCAGAAAGGAACAATTTGGCCTCCCTTGAATTGGTCAATAATGACACTGCACCTGTTTATCATGTATATGGGAGAGTTCGTAAAATGGATCAGGTGGTGTCTTTATTGGCGAAAACTATTTTTAAAGTTTACTAGTGCAGCAAAATAAATGTTGGTTAATTGTGTGCGACAACATTCTGTTTGATCCAGCCGAGCACGAGCGGAGTCAGTGCAAAAACTGTGAATTCCCCAGAGCAGTTTTTGCCGGTGTAAGAGGCTACGCCCTAGACAACCCACTTGCCACCTTCGGTTAAACAGTACAGTCCTCCTCCGCTGTCGCCCGTACAGGCAGCCAGAATGACACGAAAAGCAAATTATTAGGCTTGTTATATTGGGTTGTGATTTTCAGACATTTGCGATTCTACAATTTTATAATTTTTGGCACGTTTTCATGTAATATGTACTTTTGTTTCTCTAACCAGGCGATTGTAGAGTCTGTTTATTAACATGTAGTTGGAATTAAGTCTTCCCGTATGCAGCCCATAGGAAATTTACGGCGGGCTTTTGAGCCGCCATTTTTTGTTTTTTTCCTCCAGTCACATGAATATTTATTAATTGCATACCCCAGTCTTATTCCTTTGTTTTAATTGATCTGTTCCTATGAAGTTATCTTTACAGTACGCTAGCACCTTTTTAAAGGAGCTTAAACCCTGCGAAATTTCTGCATCGATTTTTCCGCCTCCTGATCATGGCTCTAGTGGTTGCACTTTGCGGCCTATTTGTCGTTTCTGCGATTGTCCTGAGTTGGCGTTCTTACGCTCCCAAATGCAACGAACTCACCGTGCCAGCAGCAGTTACACTCTGACAACTTGTCCTGTTTCTCGTCCTTCCTCGCTGGCCTTCCCACGCTCGTATCAGCAATGGCCAATTTTTCGAAAGCAACGTCGCTGTGGATGGCAAGTTGCGCTTAAACGCCAGCCTAAAAACAAGTTGTCAATCCCGGGTTTTCTTTCGACTAACTGTCGATCGATATTTAACAAAGCCCATGATCTGGAATTACTTCTGTCAACCAAAGAACATGGCAAAACAGGAGTAATTTGCCTTCAGGAGACGTGGTTGAATAGCCATATTGACTCGGAACTTATCACTCCTTCGACATTTTGTTGTTTTCGAAATGATAGAGCATCTCCAACAGGCAGTAGAGGTGGAGGAGTGGCCATTTTTGTCAATCAAGGCTGGTGTATAAATTGTAAGCCCCTGATTTCATATTCTGGTGATTTAATTGATGTAATTGCTGTTATCTGTAAGCCTCATTTGTTAAATAGCTTTAAGGGTATTATATTTGTCAGTATTTGCATCCCCCCTTCCACAAACGAAGGCTCTCTGGGCCGTTTTTTTCACTTCCTCACACAAAAACTTGCTTCATTATCCTCAGGCCATCTTATTCTTTTGTGCGGTGATTTTAACCGTGTGAGTTTTCGGCCTATTACCCTTCTGGGTTTTGATGACATTGTTTATTCAATACACGGGCTGATGCCCCTCTTGATCACATCTTGACCAATTACCCAAAGCTTTTTTGTATTAAAAATAGAGCTCCACTATCCGGGTCTGATCACTCAGTGCTACTAGGACTTCCAAAAGTCTATTCCACCTCTAAGCGTCAACTGCTTACAAAACCCGAGAGGAAAATTACTGTTCGAGACACATCCGTAGATAAGATCCACTTACTGCAGAGTTCAATTACTAGTACCATCCCAACTTTTCTAGCACTACAAAATGCTGAATTATGCTCTAATTATCTTACGCTATTTTTGAATCACATTTTTGATATTTGTTGTCCCCGTGAAACTGTTATGGTCAGGCCTGACAGAATCTCCTCAATAAACCTCAAACACTTGAGACGTCGCCAAGAATCCTTCTACAAACTAGGTCAGCGTGACAAGGTGAAGGATATCAATGTTTTAATAAAGAACGAAATTGCCAGACTAAACGGTTTTTTCGTTAGTCAACTTTTTTCTACTTCATCCACCCCCTCCTCTCCTTTTCCTTCTGCTGAACTGTGGAGGAATCTCAAGCGTCTCACTGGTCAACGTAGTATGCTTGAACCCATTGATGTAGATTTAAACTCTTTAAATCGAAATTTTATCTGTACTTCGAACGACTCCCCTTCTCGCCCAAACGAAATTTACCTACCACCATGTGACTTTACTCCTGTGACAACAGTGGAACAACATCTCAAAAAGATTCGCGGGTCAACGGAGGCTGGGCCGGACGGTGTAATCTCCTTTTCTCCTTAAGTCTTGCTGTTCGCAGATAGCTCCCGTCTTGACCCACCTTATTAATCTATCCTTCATAGAGTCAAAGATTCCTAACGCCTGGTGTACAGTAAGAATTACTCCAATCCATAAAAAATCTTTAACTTTTGCTCATAAATCTTTCCGTCCTATTGCTTGCTCTTCTGCACTCCTGAAACTTACTGAACGAGTTGCATTAGATTCCCTTAAGTACTCCTCCGTCAATTTTTCTGATCCTCTACAATTTGCGTACAAGGCAAAGCGTAGCACCTTGGATGCTGTTGCCTTAGATGTTAATTCAGCTTTGAGAGACTTAGACAAGGGATGCCGTGCATATGCATGTGCTTTTCTCGACTACTCATCCGCCTTCAACACTATTCCGCGCCAACTCCTCCTGACCAAAGCAGCTGCGTGCGACACTCCGAGCTGGGTAGTCTCTTGGCTTAGAGATTATTTTTCCTCCCGCACTCAGTTTGTTCAGTCGGGAAAGAGAAAATCTTCTATTCTTCCAAATAATTGTGGAGTTCTACAAGGTTCCATCTTATCCCCTCATCTTTTCTCCCTACATACTGATGATTTGAGATAGCCAAACGCTTGCCTGTATGTTAAGTATGCCGATGACATGGTCGTAGGCCACCCACTCAAAAACCTGACTCATTTGCAGTCTTTAAAGGATGGCTTAGATCACGTCTCCGCATGGTCTTCAAATAATGGACTCCTACTCAACAATCAGTGTGTGTTTAGATTGCGACCCTCTCCCATTCCTGAACCTTTGGATATTCTTCCCAATGAGGTTTATTCTTTCCGGTACCTAGGTGTTACTTTATCCTCAAATCTCTCTTTCGCTCTTCATATGGAAACCCTTTTAATAAAAATTCAAAAACTTGTTTATTACATTCGTCGTCTACGTTCATATCACACACCCCAGTCCTTAATCTGGCGATTCATAGATGGCTGTATTCTTCCACTCATTCTTTATTGTTCTCCAGTTATTTTTCCAGCTTTACTTAAAAAAATATTTAATTATTTTTAAACGTGTCATTCGAATGCTCACCTCTGCTGCTGGTGTTTCCTATCATCTTTTAGTTGATATCATCGTGCAGCGACACTTAAACTCGGTGGAGCAATTCGCTGACCGAATTCTGAATGACACCGTCCATCCCCTTCATAATGAGTTAATGGCTGCAAAATCCTTACGCCCCATGCGTCGATGCTTCCGCCACATCCCTTGCCGCACTTCGGCCTATCGGAATTCCATACTGCCATTTCTAGCCCGGTATCTCACCTGCAAAGATGTTGAAAAACAAAAACTAAAACTCGATCTTGCACCTTAAAGTCCTTTTTTCTTCATATATAATTATGTCCACCTGTCCAATACCTGTTAATCTCTATGTTAATCACTGTGTACTGGAGAACCGTTTTTGCTGAAAGTTTTGAAAGTTATTTTTAAAATAAAGCATTCCTCTCTCTCTAATATCACAAGAACTGCTATTTTGTGTGGTATTTTGTTTTGTTGAAAGATGACACTCAAAAGGCGAGTACTCTTAATATTAAAATATGTTGCAAAAATGACTTTTAAAAGGATGTGCTGTATGACGGTCGCAAACTTGAAGATCCTGAGTCTTGAATGAAAAATCCCCCCAATAATCTTCCCTCTGCCGACAGTATTTCCTCCGAATGACGTCGTTGCATGATGAACGCCTTCATTCTCTTCTCTATCATATATGAAAGTTGAGGAATTCCGTCGAATGCAAAGTTATGGAAACTGTTTCATTCTATCCTGGAAGCCGATCGGAGCGAATCCAAATTGCATTGCTGCCGAAACTGCTTATAATTTATTTTGACCCAACTGCAAAATGTGGCCTTCGACTGTTAGTCCATTTAGGCAAGCTTCATTGTTGAAAGGAGAGTAGGGACGACTGGTAAAGATACCTTAAATTATAACTTTGTGCTTTAAAATGCAATTGCGTTCAAATTTTGAAAAAAGGGACAAACTAAATAAGCGCTAATTTATCAATTCTCTGTCAAGACGCGGGTAGGTGTAAGAGAGTGCCTGAAAGGTAAAACGGGCAGGTTTCTAGAGAAATGTTAGTAATAATAACAATGATAATGGAATGCGCACTAACGGTGAAAATAGACCCATTGACCCGCCTTCTCAGCGGTTAAAATTCACGGAGCAAGTGCCTATCATGACGAATCCATAAGGCAAATCAATACTTGAGATTTTTGCTTAATGTCGGCTGGGCAGTTCGGCTTCTCATGTACTAATTACTTTATGGAGGCGTCCTAAAATATGTCGCACAGTAAACCATATCTTCAACATCACCTTGACGCGGTAATTAAAGATTTTTCGCTACATGACAGTCCATGACTGATCTGAGATTAATTTTGGCTGGTAAGTCCCCCTACACAGCCACTTCCAGCGGAAAATGACTCGCGTCTTGTTAAATGGACACTCACCACATTTATGGCACATTAAACAACTTGTCCTCTATGCGATTATGAACCTGAGTAAAAGTTGTAGTTATCAGATTAGTGCAACTTATGTCCCAGTGAATCGAGGTTTCTTCAACATTTGACATGAAAATCTACTCCGATCACTTGCATCTTGTCTACTGCAAAATGCGGTATAAATGCAAGCTCGTTTTAGCTTCGCGATGCGTCAATGGATAGGATGTAACAACTCTCAACTTGTACTAGAATTTAACGACTGTTCTACATGTTCGCTCGGGGAATGCGTACAGCTGTGAATGTTTTCTGCCAAACAGGATTTGTCCAGAGTTGGGCGACAAAGAATGTCTTATCTGTGCCTGTGCTCTTGGGATGAATCCCATTTAAACATAAAAGCAGGAGATAAAAAGGGGAATGACATTTTTGAGACGAGGATATCTACTAACTGCCGATTTTAAGTTAAGGAAATGCTTACCCAGGATGGACCACGTAAGAGGGCGAAGATGGCTTTACTAGTTAAGTGATCGCAGCATCGATGACTGACACGTGAAATAGTTTAATAGACGACTGTCACAATATTTACCATCTTCTCCTCCCTCACCCATTTTGATGCGACTAGAGATGGACGTGGGCACAGTGGATGACAGAACTAAACCGTCCGTCTACAAATGCCACACGACCTGGTCCTCATATCATGTTCCAAGCCGTCATTCCGGTGGCCCAGATGTCGAGCATGTTTTAATGCCATAAAGCTGATACTGACTAGAAGCTATTGCATTCTAACTCTCAGCACTCCTTTAGTCCGAAATGCCCCAAACGTAACCGGCCGCTTCGTCTTCTGGTAACCCTTCAAGCTTTAATTCATTACTAGCATGCATTTTTTTCATTGATTTTCGATGCCCTTTTGAATTCTTACATATTTCGTAGAAAATGTGCATAAAAATATTCATTCCATCTCTCGTTTGGCGGAAAATTACGCTTTCTCTGAATATTATACTCGAAGAAAGGGTATAATTAGTTTATAGGAAACTTTTCTAATTCCCGAATAATGTTGAACCCGGCTGCCGTAACACTTGAATTCGGGGTTTCCAAACTACTAGTAGTATATTTTCCGGGCACAGAAACCTATACATTTAGCTATGCCATTAAGAAGAGATTAAATGTGTTTTATGTAATTTAGCAATAGATTTGAACCATATTGTAAACTTTACAATAAACGTAAATAAATACAGAGGCACGAGGTTTTATGAATGGCCATTTCAAGGTCTTATAAAAGCTCATGATGAAAAACTTTTTAAAACTAAACTATATCTTTTCATCAAGTACAAAATTCGATGAGGACGTAAATTACTATCAAATGAATAGAGGAATGAGTAGTTTTTGCACGTTTTCTATGAGATAGATTGGAATTTATAAGGGCACGAAAAATCAATAAGAATTGCATGCTACTTAAAATGCGTTCTCTTACAGAGGGTGGTTTTACAGACGGCCGAAAGGAAGTTTGTTCAGAAGTCGGCATCCTGGATTGTGCTGCAAGTTGAATTATATTATAACTCTACTTAAGTGAACTTTTCGAGACGAAAGCTCATTTCACAATTTCGGCTAACAGTTAATGCGTTAGCCCATCTACTGTAAAATGTAAATCTTCCGGCATCTGACACTGCCACAGTCGAACCAGTGACGGTGTGACGGATAAACAGTTTGCTGCTTGAAGGAAACACGGCTGTTGCAGGGTGTGTCATGAAGGGGTCGATGGGCGCTTGGACGTTTGCATAGGCAAGTAGTGCGCGGTGTGCTAGTGGGGGCCTGAAGTGTGGTTTTATTATTAATGTGCACAGAGGCCCATACAGTCTCATAGGATTGCCAACTGCCCTTGTGTAAAACAAGCATGTAAGACGGTAAGACAGGGTCATGACAGCGTTTTCCGGTCTCGGTGCGATGGATTCTCAGGTGGTTGACCGGATCCATGGGGGATAAAAACCTGTGTGGCTGTTGAGCTGGTGGTGATGGCGATGCTATTCCTACAGGCGATGCCTGTTTATTTAGAGGTAGTAGACCTGGTGGTGGTAAAGGATCCGAGTACAGATGTCATAATGGTCATGAATTCCGATGTGATGTGTGTTTCCTGTTACCAGAAATATCCATGCGATGCCTGAGTGCCTTGGGCTTTGTGTGCCGATGAGGCATGCATGAGGGAGGTATGACGTGGCTTCGAACTCCGGGTCGCCAATCTTCTTCCGAGGTGTTTGCAAGCGACCTAGTTAGCCATTGCGTGACATGAAGCTGTCATCGCAATCTGAACAGGTTGGGATTAAGTCCACATTAGGCCCACCAATATTGCTGCCGCTTACTGCTAAGGCTACTAAATGTGGCTGTGTGTTCTGAAATGGAAGGCCCGTTGGCCGAGTTGGCATTACATGGGATCCGTAGATGTTCGATGAGGCCCACAATATCCGCTGACAGTCTGTGCAGAGGAGTGCAGGTTAGGTTTTGCGTGATTGTTCCGTAGCACTTGTGACCTACTGGTCTCACACTCTGCCTTTGCAGCAACCAGCCAGTTGGCTTTGGCGATGGCTGCTCAAGCCTTTGTGTCTGTGCGCCGTTCATCCAGCGAGCGACGGTCTTCCATGTTTTCGCGTTGATTTACGAGTTCCTGAGGGAGGTCTTCACGGTTTCTAGTAGCGACGCATCTGTCAAACTTGACTGCGACCACCGCTGAGATGCTGCTATCGAAAGGTCGCTTGAATAGGCGCTCATTATCCACCCCCTCGCAAGGTAGTCGTTCCATGGTAGGTATGTCTGACCAAACACGAGGTTTACTTGGAACGCCGGTTATTTGCAAAATTTCACTGTCCTGTCTCCTTCTTCGCGATTACTTCCTGGAACTCGCCTCTTCGCTTCTATCGGTTTGGGATTGAGTTTACATCTTGATTGTAGGGCCAATGATGCTGACGCTTTGTAAGGCGATATAAAGGTCTTGACTGTTAAGGCTTATAATAATGGTGGTGTTGTCGCCATGTAATTGCCACTTGAGCAGTTGCTCATTATCTATCCTGTCGAGGTGGTCGCTCCATGGCAGTTATATCTGTTTCAATACCAGTATACTGAGCACGCGACTTGTTTGCACGATTTCGGTGTCAGGTATCCTTTCCTGTTATTTCAATTTTAGCATTCACTGGAGGCAGCTGAGGTGAAAGTGGTCGCAAATGGTGAATTCCTATTTCGTTTTAAAAGCCTAACGCCAGTAGAATATTCGGTAATCCGCGTTTTTACCTGTGTTATCCTCCGACTCATGTGCCTGGTAGGGTTTAACATATTCAGTCGGTCAGTAAAAAACTAACCTGAACGTGGCACGGAACCAAGGTCTTGTTCGTTGTGTGTCCGTAACGGTGCGTATTTACTGGCCACTTCAGACGAATTCACAAGCCACATACCGAGGCATGAACAGCGAAGCGAAAAGGGCTTTGTGGTTTTTCTTGAAACCAGTCATCCAAGAGAATTAACATAACGTCCAGTATGAGATCCGGAAAACTGTAGCCACCAGTTAAGTGTTTTGTGATTCAGCGACCGCATGCGAGTCAACTGCTTCAGTTATTGTTCGCTATAGTTCAAATTTGCCCCTACGTTGACCCTAAAGTTGGTCCTGACTTACCTTACAGAAGCCTTTGAATCGAGCCTTAATCCTCATACCCAACCTAACACTTACGCTAATTTTACTAGAAGTTGACTCAAATCTGCAAATACTACTAGCCCCGACATTAATCCCAAACTTTATCCTGATTAACGATAACGTTAACTTTGACTCTAGCCTTAGACCCCTTGACCCTAATTTTCCTGGAAGTTGATACAAAGTCACCCGTACTGCAGGCGATACCTGCCCTCATGTCCTGTTCAGTGGTCCATATAAGTAAGTCCTTACAAAAACGTGCTAGATTTTAAGTTTCCAAATTATTTATACCAGTAATATTCGTCATTTTCAATAAATGAATCATCTAAAGTGTAGACCTTCATCTGATCGGCACTTAAGCACAAAGGTTTAATGTCTCAGTTGATGGCCTTAATCATAAAGCGTGGGATTCGCAGTCTACATGACTGTTTTCGAGTAGCGCAAACGTTATGCATTCAAAAAGTGGTTGATCACATGCTTCAATTATCTATTTTTACAAAAAGTAAGTGTTTAGGACATTTTCCGACAAGGCTGCGCCTTGCCAGGTACAACTCTATGTTCTCTTTCACCCGAGCTTTTTGTGTAAAAAGTTATCAACTGCAACTGTCTCTGATGACGGATTCAAGTGAGAATCCGAAACGTCAGGCGAATAAAGCCCTTGTTCCAGCGATGGCTTCTTCTGCTGATCAGTTATCATAGATCATAAAAAAGCATGTACATTTTCCTATTTAGTAAAAAAAAACATTACTGTGAACAAGAAGGACTTTTAAACAACATCATCACCAACTTCAGGACATAGTTATTGACTGTCGTGATCCAGCTAAGGCGAAACGTGCGTAAACTCACTGTCCTCAAACAATGGGAAGTTCTTGTCCTCCCAATTTTTTTTAATGAGCATAAATATCTGCTCTAGAAGACAACGATAATGTTCGCAGACAATGTTTTTAAAACGATTATCATTTTCTGTCATTTGCAACTATCACAAAAGTAGCTGTGAAAAGGTAGTTTGCAAACGACCAGTTTAGTTTTTGAACATTTTGCGGGACGCTTTTCAAATCTGTCTGCTTCGAGTAAAAGACGAAAATTACTTGTTTCTTTGGTGGCGGAAAACAACCCAATCTACGCCAAGGAATTAGAAACGTTCGCAGATTGTTCCATTTCATTTCTTGACCATATTACAGAAGGGGACTCAGGAAGCGCAGATTAAACCGATAAGTACCCTAGTAAGGGATTAACGCATTCAAAGCTGTGTTATCAGAAGGCGTTGACACAAACGATATGTCTTCTGAGGACAACGTCGACCCCAAATGGTTATCGGCCGCCGCCATGACCCGTTTATGCCAGTGATGCGTACTCCACGAACTCGACTTGCCATCATCACCTACGGCCTGTGTCGTTTCCCCTCTTGCCCCTAAGACCATTACACGCCAACCTCGCCACGTGAGTGGCTTGTAAACGATGAGTGCAATCAATCTCTGAGACGCTTATAAACCCTGCGGACGTGCCATATTTCGAGTAGCGTGCAACTGCACTAGCCGGATGGTGAATCTTCAAAAATACGTCTTTGCCAACTTTTTCAAAAGAAATAACTCTTTAAAGAGGTTTTTTATTTACATAGGGGCATAGTCATCCCAAACATTTGTCTGTAATATCCACTATCTGCAGTCATTGATTTTCATGTTTGCGTGAATGTCAAATATGGTCTAAACAGTCATCTGCATAAGGAAACGCTCAGGACCTTTCCTATTAAGTAAAGGTTATATAAACACAAACAAATAAGCTTATGTGTTAGCCGTTGATGCAGAGCACTGAAAACAACATTCATTCATTCCATAACATTTACGAACTCTTCCTGACGAACCACTACAATGTTATGAATCCAAATTTAACCGTAGCACACACGACCTCAGAAAAATAAATGCTTTTCAGACGGAATGGTCCCATCAGTGTACCTCTACGCCGTGGGTCCCGGGCAGGCGTGGTTGGAAATACGTACACATGAGCGCACTCATGAGAGTTAGATTATCGTCAGAGATTACGTCCACTGTGTTTGTCACAAAAAACGTTGACGCGAAGATACTGAATTGCACGTGAACACAAAAGTAGGTTCATCCGTTTGCGCCTTAAAATCATTTCTTTTTTAAAAAAACGAAAAACTAAGCATCTGAATTCTTCTCTGCGTAACCATGTAAAAATGCGACGTACCTGGACATCCGCTAGTAGAATACAGTATGTAAAAACTTTTAATCCGATGATTTATTAAAAAAATCTCTAGATAATCAAATGCACAGTCGTCATTAAGTATTGGTGTTGATGTTTAGTTATTTTCAAAATATGGTTTCACATTTTGTTGAGTCCTGAAATTCGGTCGAACTGATTATGGACACAAAAACAGAGCCTAAATAATTTCTAATTCGGCAAATGCGTTCAAAAAGTTTATCATTCTGCGAGTTTTGATATAGCAGAGAATCTATGATAGAGAGGCGCTCACCGATTGTTTCTACGGAACTCACTCGTCCCGTTGGGCCTTACGGGCTCTCACTCGAGCCCCACTAGCAGCCGCACAGAGGGGCACGATATAGGCAGAATGGTATTACCGCCAAAGACAAGGGCGACTGCAATGGCCATTTCGGGCTAATTAGCCGTCGTCAGCCAGTCATACCCATTATGGCAGCCAACTAAAAGCGCGGAAAATCGTGAAGTCGTTGCTGAAACTGCATGGACCGTCTGAAGAACAACTCTATCCGACGAAAATAACACTCCTTAATATGCAAAAGTAGTATGTCTGTAATGACAATTGTCAATTCTTTTCAGATTTTAAACTCACTGGCCGACTAGTTACTGCATGATTTTACGGAAGCTTTTATTCCTGTGATGTCGCCATCGAGAGAACAAGCACAATTTTTCTTGCTTTAATCAACTGCATATTAAGCAATGCGAAGGTAAATCATAGCATAAGTTTTGCGTAACAAGGTACTCAAGCATACTACCGGACATAACACTTTCGACTCCGTGCCAGACCTAATATATCATTTAGTTCGTAGGATAATCAACGTGTTTTAAAAGCAATTTTATGAAGATTATTTAGCAGATATCGTAGCACATACTTTGTTATTTGCGTACACAAGCATCGCAAGCTTCTAAAATTTGAGCTAGATTATGTGACGCGAGTTTTCGCGTTTTCGGCAATTACGCTTTTCTTAAAAAATCTTTTTTCTTATCAAACCAATTGTACTTTCGATGCTTAATTTGGTTTTTTCCTCAACTGGAGGTTGTATTTCAGTAGTGTAATGTTTTAACGGGTGTGTGTGGGCCGGCGTCTGATCGATAATTTACTTTGCGTTGAATTAGCCAGATTTGATATTTTAGGACATCACATTTAATTGCCTTTTTAAAATAAGAAATTTTCAAATAAGGGTATGTATAACTCATGTGGTGCGACATGAATCGTAAAACGAAACGGCCATTAAGGGTTTTCTGTGGAATAAATCAGCTATAAGAACCATTATAGCACACAGTTACTTGGCCGTTTTGGGCTATCATCTGCGAGTCAATTGTTTCATTCTGCACTTAACAACGCGAAGCTGTAATTCTAAACGACAATTAGGAGCAGAGCATCGTTTGATTCTAAATGTAAATTTTTCAATACACACTTTGCGCTTTCCTTCTAGCAACAGTGTAGTCCACGGTTTCGCATGGTGTTGTATTGTTCATAAAAACGATTAAGATACGGCGTTCTTAACTGACTGACACAAACAACTCTAACGAGGCTCCAAACTGAGTCAGTTGTTTAAGGTCGTGACGTATGCTGCGCAGGCTAGCGCAGCATCAAGAGAGTCAAGAAGACCGGGACGGAAGAGGGCGCAGGTGGGTGGCAGGGTGGAAGCCCACACTTGGGCGTACCAGTACAATCCCTAGTCCAAAACGTACACTGGCCAGAATTTTGCACAAGTGAAAAAAAAGGGAGGGCATCCCGAAACTGGCTTTGATGGCATGTGCCTCAGTCTAGGCGTGTAACCACATCCACTTATTGGCACGCATTTTGAGTGAACATTTCTAACAACACCAGACGGAACCTGATCTAGCCGCCCCCGACAAATCTCTTGTGGATGACAGGCGGTTGTCCTGACCGATTCATTCAGATGGTGCATCAGCTGCACGATGACTTGATGGCGCGCGTCCCGAACAATGGGGCCGTCTCAAAGGCATTCGCAGTGGCCAACGGATGGAGGCAGAGCTGTTTCCTCGTAATTACCCTCTTCAGTCCCATGTTTCCTGCCACATTACTGAACACCTACTGTGACGAACGTCCCGTCGTCCGCATCGTCTAAAGGACGGACGGCCAAATCCTCCATAAGCGGTCAATGTACTTTCCGTCACGTGTATCCGCAACCACCGCCCGCGAACTTCTCTTCGCTGACAGATGCACCTCAAAGCCACATCTGAAGTAAACATGCAAAGGAGTGTGGATCACTTCGTCTTAACTTGCGACAAATTCGGCATGATCATTAACACCGAGAAGAGTGTTGTCATGAACCAAACGACACCCGCCGCTATCTACATCGCACACCAGATTACAAATGTCCTCTCTCCAGTACACGCAAACACCTAAAAGATGTTAATTTTAATTGGTAATAATCATCTATATCCTCGTCTGCATAACATGACCGAGAAGCTTCGAGTTCGGTCAGATAAGTAGGATATGACAAACCCTAAAATTGAAAACAAGCATGTACCGCAGAATTTATTGGACCCAATAAATTTCGTGACGGCTTTTCAACTGCAGCCCGTCCCTGCATAACATAGGTAGCGAATGGAAGCGCACAGCAGTATGAATTTGTACAGAATGGCAGTGCATAAGAGCAAGGTCAAAGTTCAAAGCAATCAATAATCAGATAAGACGTCAACATAAGCATCAAAAAGGAAAAAGAGAGACGAAATATTAACAACACATCACAGTCGGGGGAAAATAGAGGCGTGAGATTACTACGGCAATTGCAGATTGAACATGTGATCTAACTGCTTGCACTGGTCTGGTTTATCCCTCCGTATGTAAGCTGCTTCCAAATAACGCAAGGTTCGAGTTGTATGCGCTCGGACAAGTACTCGAAAAGATGCTTTAGAGTTGACAACATGACCGCTATCAAACAGGTGTTTCGTTATAGACGAACGGGTTTTTTTTTCCTGTTTGAAAAGCCGATTAGGCAAATGCTCAGCGGCCCTGGTTGCCAAATGCCTTTGCGTTCGCCCAATGTACTTGCATCCGCTAGTGCATGTGAATTCATACACACAATTTGGGTGGCGTGCATTGACAAGGCATCCTTTGCCCGGTTAATTGGAAGGCTTTTTGCGGAACTGATGAAGATAAGCTCTGCTGCGTTGTACGTTCTTTCTATAGTGCAACGCCAGCATCGCTTGATTGTGTTTGAGACGTTGTCACCCTTAAAAGGTAGACATTATAACGGACTTCTTCGGAACGGACTGTTCTGTCAACTTTGGCGTAAATGGTTGCTGTACTTCTGAATGAAGCGTGCAGGCTAACTACGATTAAGTAAGGCTTCGTTGATGCGGGCAGTTTCTTTATCTATGGCCTCCCTGGAACAAATACTTCTCGTTCTTTGTTGAGGCTTAAGTTATACGCTCGCCTGCCTGCTCATGTTTGCGCGCTTGACTTCTGCGATCAAGGAAGAGGAAATGGCAATAGAGACGAAGCAGTGAGATACAAAAGGAGTTCAGATGTAGAAGCTACGACCAGCGGAACAAGATTCCCACTATTCCATCGTTTCGATTTCTCACTTTAACACAGCTTTGGAGCCAGTCACATAAAAGGATTATAAACGCAGTCACATGTGTACTATAATCCGCAGAAGACTTTTAATCATTAGTAGTCATATATGATGCAGTGACTGCTTGTTGGTTGGCTCCCTGGCCCTAAATTAACGTGCATATATCGTGGCGTGATAAATACTCGATAACTTGTCTCATTTTTAAATGCTTGTTGCTCACTCTTGTCCCCTCACTTCAGCGTATCTAATTAGTCTTCCCAGACAGTGCATCAATACAGAAAAAAACAACGGCGGGCACGAGGACAATGACCTACAGTGAGTGACCGATCTCATGAAATGTTGGCTGCAATTCCGAAACACGTTTTCTATTAGGAAGGATTACTTGGTCGCGGTTGTAATACTTCTTATCTTACGGCATAATCTTATAACATATCGGACTCAACAGGATGTCAGCTTTTGAATGCACTACTTCTCAATTTCCTGCAGGAACCCTACTCGGTAAAAAATGACTACTTAAGTAGCATGCATTTTTCCCACCGATTTTCGTTGGCCTTGCAAATTCAAATGTATCTTATAGAAACCATAAACAAAAAAATGCTTTCTTTCAGTCAATCAATAGAGAATCATGTCTTCCTTATATTTCATACTCAAGAAAGGAGTATAATTATGTTTTAAAAAGTTTTTTAATCGCCGAATAATGTGGAGCCTGATCATTCGTTGCATTAGCGCTTAGTGATTTCAGTGTGCAAGATGCATGCGTTCAGCGTAAAGGAAACCCCACATTTTTCAATGCCATCAAAAAGATATCATACAGAATCCATAAAGTTTTGCAATGGATGCGGACTATGATGTACATTTCTTGAGGAGCTGTGGTAAACGACCAGGTACGATGCTATGCGGTTGAACATTGTGCAGTCTTAAGAAATCCTATAATAAAAAACCCTTTTACAACCTCATTTTACTCCTTCCTTGAGTATTAAATATAAGAAAGACGTAATTATTTATTATTGAATAAAAGAAAACACATTTTGTTCATGGTTTCTAAAAGATATATTTGAATTTGCAAGACCATCGAAAATCAATGGGAAAAAGACAGGCTAATTAAGTAGTCATTTTTTACCGTTTAATGTTTCTGCACGAGATTGATCAGCAGTGTATTCAAAAGCTGGCATCCTGTTGTGTCCGATATGTTATAAGATTTTGCCTTGGGATAATCAGTATTACAACTGCGAACAAGTAATCCTTCCTAAACGAAAACGCATTTCGGAATTTCAGCCAACATTTCCTGAGATCGATCACTCACTGTAAACAGTCACTTCTTAAGTGTTGGCCACTGCCTGCGAAAATCGCTAATGCTGATCACCTAAAAATACTCCTTGATATTACTGCACCTTTTAATTTGATTCTGACAGAAAAATCGCAGCTTATGGCCAGATAAGCCACTATGCATAAAAACAGTAACCGTTTTGATATTTGAAAGTCACCCTTTCGTTTTGATGAAAGTCCTCCTATATTGCAATGTATCATTTGTAGAATTCTTTCAAGTCCCTTTTTATTTGGCGTTGACCGACCAATTTGTTTATGAGATCCATTAAAAATCTGGATTCAATTCTTTGCTATTTAACGAAACAGCCTGATTATTTGTGGTATCTATGTGAAACTAAATATTTGTGTCAGCATATTTAAAACATAACCTTCAAATCTAGCAGTGCTTCAGACAAAACATAAGCAAGGACGTTCCATTATCGACAGTCGCACGGAGGTGTTTTTAGGCTTCTTCCATTGGTTCATTTCGATTCTGTGGAAACGCCTTTTTATTTTCGATTATTTCAAATGTATATGTAGACTAGGTTTTGGCATTTATTTTAAGTATCGAAATTTGAAAAGTAGGCAAAAATAGTCGAATGTGGCTGGCAGTGAGCACACTCTTCGCATCATTTTTTTGCACGATAATTAAAGGTACTGACTTATGTAAAGCCTTTAAGTTGCTCGATGTTTTTCATACTTACTCAAAATCTAATTTTAATGTTTCGCTCCTTTAGAGGGTATTCTTAACAAAGATATTTTTAAAGTTACTCGCATAAGTGTCACTACTGTCGAATTCTAATAACGTCAAGTACTTGTAGTGAATCTGCCCAAATAAGCAATCGGATGCAAAAGGTCTTTATCCTCTAATTCAAGAGGAGTTTCTGGTCAACGGGCTGCCTCTGAATTGCGGAACCGGAGCCAAACCAAAAAACCAAAATACAAGCGTTGTACACAGAAAGGTGGAAGCTTTGGAGCATTGTTGGCCATGGCATGTAAGCAAGTTAAATTCAGCACTGTGCAGACTTTGCATATCATGCCGCATGTCTGTAAATGCGTGTATATATACGCTGTTTTTGCTTTTTAATTTCCTCAGAAATTAACTGCTTACCTTGAGTAGATCAGTTTATCCTAAGGTCTATGGGCGCAGACCAAAATTTGATGCGTGACCATTTGAACCGAATTCCATCAGCCATTGTGGGGTGGCGGCGTAGACATAATAAACTGCCAACAGGCGGATAGTGGTAAATTTTATCGTTAGCAGATACTAGGCTAGCAGCACAGGTAATAGCTAAAAGCTGCTAGTATGGTATCATCTAACGCCAAGATGTACCATTAGCTGACTGTTGGCAGCTAATGAATATTACGCGGTAGCTGATGACCTTTTGCCCAAATATTCATACATCGAACTTCGTGCTGGGCCTACAGACCTAAGTAGAAACGGATCTACTCCAAGTTACCAGCTAATCTTTTAAGAGATTAAAAAGAAACAATTTTTAGCCCAGGGTTTCTACCAGGAAGCGCATGGGGAATGCTGGGGGACCCACTACTCAGCCGAACACCTCGCAGCTGTGCCATGCGGATGTAGAATATCGGCAAGACACACATGTCTGGGCTTTAAGCTGGTATCCACGCTGCTAATAACATATCTTCTAATTCTTGCATATGCCTGTTGTTATGTCCAACCCAATGCAAACATACTGTGGACGTTTAGCATTCTCAGAATGAAGGCAACGTAGCAATTTATAATGTTTAAACACATTTTATACCTACGAATAAGCGCGGCGACGTTTTACCACATTTAGGAACTTTATTACCGGTTATGACCGAAACAACTT
>CACRXP010000614.1:17939-41529 GCA_902702965.1 Spirometra erinaceieuropaei | reverse complement strand
CTGTAGCCTGATGACTGTCGCTTATTCTGTCGCTAGTACGCGCTGACGAAGTCACTTAGGATAGTTATGTGCGACCTTGTAAATCACGCGGAAAGCCACGTTGAGATCCACACAATGCCAGAATCAGCCATGTGTGCGAGGAGTCAGCTGTGTAAGCTTTTAATTTCACCTTCCCTCAGCAATGCGAGCAGGTATTCTCGTATTCGTGTGGATAGGCGCCGACTCGTACGACCAACGTAGCCTGCTCCACAGGAGCAAGTATAAGAGTAAATGTGCGTGGAAGTGGTCCGAGCTGCTAGCCTATTCTTATCTTCCCCACGTAAGACGGGGTTGGTCGAGAACAATGCTTGAACTCTTGCTGTCGGGAAGGTCCGTGAAACGGCTTGGTCTAGAAGTCTTAGTGGGGAAGCACTCTCCGCGTCCCTTTGACGGGGAACTTTGAGGAACAGAGCTTTCTATAACGCCGTCGGTATGATGTATTTTGCCGGTCCTTCGGTCAGGATAGCCGGTCTCGTGAAGCAGGTCCTAGATTCTGCTAAATTCCTTATCAACGCTATCTTAAGAACAGAGTTTTCTAGTTTTTTTCTGCGTCAAACAACGGGCTACATAAGGTTTCTGTCCAAGGGCTACGAAACCGCAAAAGTGTGTATATTGCTCCGGCCAGGCGTATGCTCGCTTAATGCTTTTCTAAAATGATTTTAGCCTTTATAATCTGTGCATTAGCGAGACCACAACACCGGGACACGAAATGTTTCTTCCCAACAAAAAGCGTTTTAATTTACGAGTTTGCCTAATTTCGGAAAATGGTTTTTGTCTTTGTATTTGTCCTCAATGGGAACTTTGCAGGAGTTTCTCAGTACTAGGTTATTTGTGTAACTTGGCTCATTTAGGATTAAAACACTTTCCCTTTATCAGTCTCTAAGACAATCACATAGACCAGATTTCTGTGGCAAATGATGTCTGGAAGACGTTGTTTAGTCAAACACGACCGCTAACTAACTGTGAATTTTAGAGCGTTTGCACTTTAAAAACATCGCGTTGTCTTCCAACGTCGGCGACATATGACATATCTTCTAAAACTGAGTTCCAATGTGGCCGTACCTTTTTTCGCTTTTTCATACACAAATGGTGAACTAAGGATGCTGATTCAGCTTGTGGTATAGTCAGTGCCAAATTCGCCACTTTCGCAATATAGCCGTCTGAAACTGATGGAAACAAGGGAT
Organism: Spirometra erinaceieuropaei; assembly: GCA_902702965.1. Lineage (NCBI taxonomy): Eukaryota > Metazoa > Platyhelminthes > Cestoda > Diphyllobothriidea > Diphyllobothriidae > Spirometra > Spirometra erinaceieuropaei. Next base: position 40,306 of record CACRXP010000614.1, on the reverse strand, counting down.
ATATTAATTATGGGTTATAAGATTTGACCAGGTCGACATGAAACTGCTGTTTTCCCTTGGACTGCAGATGCTGAACATATTTCGTGAACAGTAAGTAACACTCACGCCTCATCCACCCCATCATTTTATTGAGATGTACTTGTCAAAACACGCAAATGCATTCCTCTATTTCCGAAACGCTCAGATACTGACGTATTTGCAGTGTTGAAAGTGAACCGTGCTATCAGAGAATATCATTTTGGTACAGGCAAGTATTTAGATCACGTAATTGGGGCTGAGAAAATCTGCATCTGATTTTTCTCGAGGCGACGTCTATTAAGGCAGTTAAAACACTGCTTTCACTAAGATTAAGAGTAACCTTATCAAAGAATGAAGAAAGGTTTATTTTTATGTAGATGTCAACGACTACGGAGAAATTTATGTCTTCACCCTGACTGCACGGAGAAAGCAGAACGCAGCAATGGCACGATATATTTGTCATTCCGCGGGAGCTGTCCAAGAACGTACCATATTTTGGCAGAGTAAACAGCTTATGTTATACCTCTTTTTAAAGTTTTTCTATACATTAAAAGCCGACATTCTTTTGCTGTATGCCACTCCTGAACGTAATCTGCGGACGGTCGGTTTTGAATATCGGCTTACTAAGGGAGGACGTAACTATCTTACTCCTATGACGCTTTGGAACCTAGCCATACCGATAACTTGGTTGAACAACCGAATTCCCATTCACATTCATCCATGTTAGTTGATATACCCGCGCTTTGGCGACGTATGCACGTAAGGAATCCATTGCATGCAGTGAGGATTGTCGTGTTTCCATTGTTCTTTTCAGGTCTTTATGGAGGCATTGTCAATGAATACATTCCAGGCAAGATACACAGTCTATTCACTCTTTCATAGAAGGATGAGCCATAACAGTCTGTCCTTTCTTAATTCCTTTTTGTGGTCTTTGGTGCTGTGGTAGGCAGTACTTAAGCACATTTTCAATTATAAAGGAGATTTTGTTATCTTTTAGAGTACGTTATTTCCAAAAGGGGCGGAATGCTCAGGCACTCAGTTGAGAACTACCTCAAAGTGGCTGTAATATCTTCTGATGATGAGGCAACTTATGTTGTGAGGCTCTCTCCTAAGGCGATTTTCAAAGTTGCATGCGACATTACCATAGAAAACAGCTCTTGGGTATGCAATGTCAACTTCAAAAAGGCCGTACTTCAACTGGTAAGAGTAAACGCCGTTCATCTTACTTAAACACCTAGGTAATCGTTTTTATGTTTTATTAAAACTGCACTCTAAAATGTGACACAACATGAATGTTCGATTAGTCTGACCAAGTCAGCTTTATGCAGTATTTGAATAGCACGGATATGAACCATTTTGCGCAACTTAGTTCGATGGTTACTGCGTATTATAAGAGGCTAGCAGGGAAAATGCAGCCGTGGCCGGTGAGCCTTGTTTATAAAAAGGCACAGATTGTTGTATTATAGCCGATAAGATGTAGAAGCGACCGCCGCAACAAAAGTTTTATTCACCTGACGTTTCGGATTCACACTCGAACCCATCATCAGGGGTAGTTACAGATACGGGTAGTACGTACACAGGAGGTTGTAGTATTTATAGGATGCAGCCACTGCGCTACTGCATACCTTTGATAATTAACTACTCTCACTTTCATCGCAGATTGTTGCCCGTCGGTGCGACGATTTTTTGATGGCCGGCATACAGGTTGTTAATTGCCGAAATTTCATCACTCTTGTTGGATGTTGGCGGGATGGTGGCTAGGCCAACTGGCTCATGGGCCTTTGCGCTCCCCGAATGGCTAACGACTTTGGTCAAAGTAAATATAAGCACCGAATATAGGGTGGGAATGCTATTGCACTTACTGATAGGCTGGGTACCGTTAACCATGACTCATTCAACTCGCGGCCTACACAATTAATCCCTCTTGAGAGACTTTCAGCCTCCTTGAACTTGGATGTGTGGCCGCGTCTCGTCCAATGGGTCACGACTTGAGAGTTGACGTCATTTCTCCACGCTGCTCCCGCTTAGTCGACAAATCGCGTTCGGCGGCGTCTTTCAGTTTCTCCGGCATAGTTACCTTGTCCGCAACTGCACCTGATCCGGTTAAGGAGTGCGTTTTTCGGCTCCACGACCTGCGTTTTATGGCTGCCTCTAGTCTGTGTGCAACTCCGACTCCAAGTGGTGGAAGACGGCGGCCCACGGACTAATCGACGTCCTAGATGGGTTATAGCTATTGCATTAATAGAAAAAGATTTTCCTTTGTAGGGCAATTTTTTGAAACCATGTAAAAACATAATGCAAAACGTGCAACCAATGATGAGCCAAGTTACGTTTCAGAACAGTTCTGTATTTGTGCATTATTATTGGAGAGAGTAATTATCATTCTGAACTATCCAAAACATAAGGTTAAAAAGTCTTTAATTTACGGTAAGACACGGCGCTGTTGGTCTATTTTAAACAATCAGATCCAGACTTTTCAGAAATTTTGAAGGAAAGGCGATAACATGGATTCTGAAAAGGCTTATTTTAAGTGGTGTTCGTGCAAAGTAAGCGCTTAAATTCTTTTTTTCTAAAGGCCGAAAACTAAAAATAACTGTGAGCGTGCAATTCAATGAGAATTCAGAAACCATTAACCAGACGACTGCTACTTTACACGCCCCAAAGTTACATATGTCATTTCTGCTGGTAATGGCCATTTTCGTGAGTTCAAATTGAAAAAAATTTCCTTTTTTTTGTAGAACAAAGAAGTTTCTTTTTCTGGAAGTTTATTCGAAATTTCGGGAAAATATAATGTTTGTCCGGAAAATACTGATAGGATGAAAGACTTTTACCAGAAACGGGTAGTATCAAAACTGTCAATGGATAGGAAGATAAGCAACAAGGAAAAATGGCTTAATTTTATTCTAGAAATTAATTTGGACCACATGTTTGCCAAGGGACCAAAGCTATCCTGTGACTTGTAGCTCAGATTGCGTGAATGATTTCTTTATAAGCATGTTTTTCCATGTATATTTTATAAAAATGTGAATGCTGGGATGATGAATAAATATGATTCAAATACAAAAACAGACTTTTAAATCGATCATCATTCACTGGAATGTGCACCGGCAACAGGGGTTCCGTTGATAGAAGGCTGCTTTTGTCTGGGAAATCTACTGTGAATTTGTGAATTAGGCAGTTTTAGTTTCTTGCAAAAAGGATATGGGGAGTTCCGGTCTGAAAGTTAATGCAAAGTAGGATATACCATTTCCAGGTGGGTTCCCCTGAACGTCAGCTGTGCTGACTTTAAAACATCTGAAAGTTTTTTTAAATGCATTCATACGAATGTGTAGCGCGTACTCGGTAAAAATCTGGCACGTTTTGGCAAAAGTGGAGTCATAAAGTGAGATAGGCAGTATCAATTTCAATTTACGAATTAAGGTAAGACAGCGTACACCATAAGCCCATTGGTGCATGTTCGAAATAGGACACTGCTTTACGACAATTACAGAAACGTTAGTAAATGACAGCTGTGGAACAGGTATCAGCGAATTTTCTATACTCTACGATCAAGCTTCTCTTAACTGTCAATTGATACTTTCGTAAAATTTTTCTCGTTAAATTGGTGTATCTTTAGGTGTGAATTTTTAAGTTTCGTGTTTAGTCCCTTTCTTCTGCCTAAAAATGAAGTTAATACTGCAAACGTCAGCTGTATTACCGCGCGTCCTATAAGCATAGAAGAAATCAAGATGTTTGTATGCTTGCTAAATTTGAAGACTGCAATTTCAACAACATAGTCATCTTCACATTTCTGAATGTATTTTCATTGGATGAGATGACTTATCATTGTTCGGTGAAGGAAACTCTGTCGAAAACAAATTCTGCTAGCTGAATGACCCTTTCACATTGCTAAATACGAAAATAGATTATTGGCATAATTTGGGGTTGAGATTTTAGCTAGTCAAACGATGAACACACGTCCAGTTCAGTTATTTCGCCCGTTTGTATGCAATGTACAGTTAGTGACCTAACTCATGAGATGCGTCGAAATTTACGAATGGTTGCCAATCACTTGCAAACCGACACCATTTCATGAGTCCGATTTCTATGTTAAATAACTGCAAGTTTAAAAGAATTAAAAACATAAAAGAATTGTTAAAGGCAGTGTTGCGTTATTATGAAATGCCGATTTATTTTGAAAAGCGCAATATCACGAAGACGACAGAAATGGCTCTAATTAATTAGATGTGCTGAATGTATTATCATACCACAAACGTCGTAAATATGCAAGTGGACATAACATACCGTCTAGTAACAATGTTTCAGTGAAGTTTACATCTAAATATCGTTTAACAAGTAGTGTGATCTCATGTATGACGGTTTGTCAACTGCCAACATTCTGAGGGCAGATTCCAAAACAGTTTTTCAGTGAATCCTCCTTTATTTTCTTTGTTTGAAGTAAATGAGATGGGGTTCAACGAGAGAAGCTGGATTTTGCTTGATTATACCGATGCGGATGTCGAGGGATCAAAAGTTTTCATAAGGTAACATGCTGTCAAGCCGATCGGTACCTAATAAATTTAAATAACACTGACAGGCGTGCTCGTAAACATACCATTTTGTTCAGGTTAGCAAAAGTAAGAGATCCGGGTACACAAAGCTAACATACCTCTTAGACCCATCGTCTCCCTACGTGGTACTCCTACATACGGTTTGGCAAAATGGATGTTTGCTCGTCTTCAGTTCCTGGCAGAAGGATCGCCAACGACAGTGGCCTCTGCTAATCAGTTCCTTGAACGTTTTAAACATCTGAAACTAGAGCCAGATGAATCCATGGTATCGTTTGATGTCGTTTCACTCTTTACCTCCATTCCACAACAACTAGCGATTGACGTTGTGAGACAACTCCTGGCTGACCGCTACAACGAGAGAGACAATCTCCTGAAGACTGAACATCTCGTAGAGCTCTTACGCTATTGCTTCAAAACATATTTCACCTTTGGTGGACAAATGTATGAACAAATCAAAGGCACCCCTATGGGCTCCCCCATATCAGGGCTGATCGCTGAAGTGGTTCTTCAACGGATAGAACACTTGGTGTTCAAGTATCAACCAAAGTTCTGGGCTCGTTACGTAGATGACACCTTCGCCATTGTCAAATCATCTGACGTGGAGCACCTTAAAGAATTACTGAACTCGGTTGACCAGAATATCCAATTCACGATGGAAGCCGAAACAAACAACCAACTTCCCTTCCTCGATGTCCTTGTGCGTCGGTGTGCAACTGGAGAATTACAAACTACCGTTTTCAGAAAAGCCACCAAAACAAGACAAATACTGCACTTCAACAGCAATCACCCCCTCTCTCATAAACGCAGCTGTGTCCGTACTCTGTTCCAAAGAGTTGAAACACACTGCAGCACACCAGCCGACAAAAGAGTTGAACGACAATATCTTCATGATCTCTTTCAAACCAATGGATACCCAAGCCACTTCATCAAGCAAAGCAAGCGCCGAGTGAACAGACGACGGCTACAAGAAGAACAACCCGAAGTCTGGAGGGCTATTCCTTACATTAAAGGAGTCTCCGAAGCGGTTTCAAGACTGCTACAACCCGCCAGGGTAGGTATTGCCCATCGACCCCAGGCAACAATTCGTCACCGTTTGATGCAACCCAAAGACATACTGCCACCCACTGAAACCTCAGCAGTTGTCTATCAAATACGTTGTAAGGATGGAGACTGCAACTACGTTGGGGAAACCGGACGGAAATTGCAGACCCGCCTACATGAGCACAAACTGGCAACACGGAGACTAGACCCAAACTCACAGCTTGCGGCTCACATCGGGGAAACTGGTCACAGTTTTGATTTTCAAGGAGCAGCCGTCATAGGCAGGGGCACATCAAGGACTGAGCGTCTCACTCTTGAGGCTTGGTACTCAGATGCCAACTCCATCAACAGGCATCTAGACCTTCCTTCGGCCTATAAAGTCCTACGTCACTTCATACACCGTGACGAAGACAAGAAAATCACACGGAGCCTAAGAATGCCGAGCAAACACGGCCTGTCGACCACTTCACCCAAAAGGGGAAAGCAAACGCAACCATCCCCAATTGAGGTGACGACTCATATTATAGGAGGCCACCAACATTCACAGGCGACGGCCAGTAGGCCGAGGCAGAGAAGGAAGAAAAAATCGATCAGCCCAGGGCCAACTAATGCGGCAGTCTATTCAAAAATGCTGATCGATTTTTTCACTTGACGCTTTGACAATGGAGAGCAGCCCCAGCTCTTCGAAACGTCAGCCACAAAAGTCCCCCGATCCGGTGAGCAATTCATTCTCCTCAGAATACCATTTTGTGTTTGTAGGGAGAAATTTTCTTCAGTTAAATTAATTTTCACTTTTCCTTCGTTTTGGATTACGTTGAGTTTCAAATCAGCCTCGAAACATTGCTGAATACTTTATTATTTTCAGTGTTTTCACCCGATCTTCCATAAAGACAGATTCTGAATTACCTGTCTGTTGAGAACATTAAAATAAGATTATTCCTAGGGGCATTTACCGAATTAGTGAGTGTTCGGGCACTGCTTTTCACGAAGATGGTCGTTTGGTTCACATATGAAGACTTATTCCAAACATCGACTTCATTTTCGTGAAAATTGGCTGCCCACAACGAAAGTTAGCAAGGAATATGCCTTAAGCCAAAAAAACTTTCTTTAATAAGTTACCTCTTGAGTACGTGCTTTATTACTGCATTCCCTTGACGGATCTCTGTGTACTTCGCATTTTTGCATGGTGAGGCACAGTAAACATTTGACCTTTTTGGTCGTCCTGTATGGTATCTGCTATTGGCAGAAGCTTAATTATGCTTCCAGAAGGGTGAGATATTCTAATTCTTTTGAAGGCATCCTCTCAATATTTATGCGAAAGCCTTATCTATTTATCAAGGACAGAATGCAAATTAATAGATGACGCGAAAGTAAATGTGTTTGTACAAAACGATTTCCTTATAACGACAAATATTTACCACGACTTCAGACTACCACAATAACCGTTTATATTTCCTCCTCCTCCTCCTCCTACGTCCCCTGATGCCGGGTGAGGATATTTGATTAATTCAAAATCGGCAGGACAGAGAAGGAAGTATTAGCGAATTGACATCCCTTCGGTGCTCAACCACTATTGACTTCGGGATTGGAGGTAGCTAAATGGTTCTAGTCAGCGGAACTACGGCGTTGTCGTCGACTCATCAGACCCCTCTGGCCGCGTCACTAAAAATACTCGGCGAGGCGTTCCTTTTTCCTCGGTTTTGCTTTTTTCTTACGTTATCGATTTTTTGCTTTGATTCTGTTTTTTGAATAATTACGGTGTACCGCGTCCCCCTCAAATGTGGTATATCTGAACCCCTAATGTCTCATCTGACGCAAGCCTAGGTATATTCATTTGCAGTGGCCGACTTTTGAGTCTGAGCGGTCGTCTTTATTGCTCTACATTCGCGCGCGAATTCGCCTGATTTTGCACAACTTGGCTCAGTTTATTGGTTATATACTGATTTTTCTCTTCTTCATTCGTCTTAACTACGATTATGAAGTCATCTGTACACTATGAAAACACCATTTGGATATGCTTGTTCCTGCAGCCGCACTAGAACTGGATTATCCCCGACTGCCTGTAATACGGGAATGGTGTTAATAGGGGTTTCACTGGTGGGGCATTTGGCAACGCCAAACGCAAGACAGTTGGACGGTAAAATGGAAGGGAGCATTTTTAGGTGACTGAGAAAGATTCGAAAGTGGTGAAACCTAAGTGCAGATGGTGAAAATATGATAGTGTATATGGAACAGTTTGCAAAGAAAGCCTATGTGTAGGAAAGGCATACTGAAATGCAGAAGGGAGAAAAACAGCCAATAGGAGTTGGAAACACGTGGCCAAGGTCCTTCCGAATAGTGTGCAGAGAAAATGATGGAAGGTTCCGGAGGCAGTCAAAGAAATGGGTAAGGCGACTGACGAACCATTGGAAACGAGGCACATGTGTGATGCTACGTTCTAATGATAGTGAAAATATAGATAATAATAGTGAAAATGTAGATAATTTACAAGCGGAAGGCCAACACCATGAGATGCGAAGGAAAAGCAGAAGGCAATTCCACTTCATAAATTTGGTTGCGCAGCTGCTTGCCATTTAATTTGTCTACTGTATATACCGTAATAGCGCAATTTTTCTGAGGACGTCAAGGACTATCTACCGGCATCTATGATGAACGTAGCCTAGCCACTAGCTGGATCGGAAAAGACGGAAAAGGTAAGCGGATGGGAGTGTGGTGCAAGTGCATTGAGCAATTGGTCTGAACAGTGCCTTTGACGTACCTAGTAAATGCATTTAGCCCATATCTCAATGGTGCCTGTTCAATGTACACCATTTCAACATCATCATGCCTACTCAAAACGGGTCAGTAGGTCAACAACATAATATTTCTCAAGTGCGGCTAAAGGACCAAACCACACCAACCACTTTGAAAGGATAATGCTGTTGAATAAATTCCGCATCGAGTTCACCGAACATTGGTGAGAATGCTAACTGACGCACTTTGCGATCAGTATGGCGTATGTGGGATTTCCACGTGCAATCTTTTTCACGTTTTCAGCCTTGAATGGAGAACAACATAACTGTGACTGTCATGTCGCGTCGCCAGCGTTTGATTTGAAAGGTTCACTGTACATCTGTGCATCGCCTCAGTTCAACATGGCTTCTGCGAAAAGAGGTCCTGCCTCACAAATCTGCTTTCGTCACTCGAACATTGGTCAACGGCCATGGATAAAGGATATCCAGTTGATGTCATTTACTTTGACTTCAGCAAGGCGTTCGATTGCGTCCCACATAAGCGCCTCATCCAAAAGTTATCAGAAGTAGGGATAAGAGGAAATCTTCTGAACTGGCTTCAAGATTTCCTAAACGGACGGCAACAAAAAGTCACTGCGGGCGGCTACTGCTCAGAATGGGCACCTGTTACGAGTGGTATCCCACAGGGGTCAGTTCTTGGGCCGCTCCTATTCATTATCTATGTAAATGACCTGGTACGGGAAGTGAAATCAGACATAGCGCTCTTTGCAGACGACCTTAAACTTTGGAGAGCGATAAAAGATGAAGATGACGTCAGGATGCTACAAGAGGACGTAACGAATTTGCACGCATGGAGCGAGAAATGGTGCATGAAATTCAACATCAAAAAATGTGCAGTAATGCACGTAGTATCAGCGAGGCGAAGAACAGGCTTGGCGGCCGTGGCTTCGGAAGGATATAGATATCCTTGAAGGTGTACAACGGCGTGCTACAAAGGCTGTACATGGCCTCAAAAACTTCACGTACGAGCAGCGCCTGACGGCCTTGAACCTCTATCCCCTCCACTACAGGCAGGACAGAGGTGACCTCATAGCAACGTTCCAGTTGATAAAAGGACTTAATCTGGATGTCGACTGGGAAACGTTTTTTGAAATGGCACCCAAGTCCAATCTCAGACGACATGATTACCAGCTTAAAAAGGAACTGTGCCACACAAATCAACGTTCCTCCTTTTTCTCACAGAGGGTCATTCGCCAATGGAACTCTTTGCCGGAGTTTGTTGTTAATTTCCCTACCGTGAACGTGTTCAAGAGACAACTGGATACTCACCTGCTGAAAGGCAACCCAAACTGCCGAACTCTGATCTAACGGATTATTGAAATGACTAGAAATATACTACTAACATGATTTCAACAGATCCTATTTTTTGCATCAAACTTAGCCCATATTAGAAGAAGAAAATTGGCTCTCCGGAACAGGTTTATTTAACTGCTGACGTTTCAAAGAGCTGGGTCGGCTCTTCATTGTCAAAGCGTAAACTGCACCTAATCGATCAGAAAGTTAACTTAAAGTGGCAAGCTGTGTTGGCCGGCCTCATGCTGATCGATTTTTCTCTCTCCTCACGCTGCGTCGGCCTCTCAGGAAATGGTTGACGGGCGTTTTTGCCTGTGTGCTTTATGAGTCACCACTCCGTCGAGGGGAGCTGATTGGACTTTAGTCGGGCGGTCGGTCTGGCGGTTCTTGTTCTTCCTCACCGAGTAAGCTCAGCGTCGGGCTATCTCCGTGCTGTCTTCTTAAGTCCGGTGTGGTTGTTTGGTCCTGAGCTCCCCTCGACGGAGTGGTGACTCATAAAGCACACAGGCAAAAACGCCCCTCAAACATTTCCTGAGAGGCCGACGCAGCGTGAGGAGAGAGAAAAATCGATCAGCATGAGGCCGGCCAACACAGCTTGCCACTTTAAGTTAACTTTCTGATCGATTAGGTGCAGTTTACGCTTTGACAATGAAGAGCCGACCCAGCTCTTTGAAACGTCAGCAGTTAAATAAACCTGTTCCGGAGAGCCAATTTTCTTCTTCTAATAATCTTCCCGAATCTCTAAACTTTTCCAATTAGCCCATATTGAAATTTTCATAGTCCGAATTCGGTGAACAAAGTTTTTCGCAATAATTTTGCGAATATAATATCCCTTTCACCTTTCACCCTTTCACCTGTATGTTACATTATTAGATTTCTGAATTCTCCCTACTAAAACTGCAAGCAAAAGTTTTGCAATTTAACTATTTTACTTTATACCTGTAGCCTTGAAATGGAGTTTTCATGGCTTCTGTCGTTTACTCCAAATATACTGACTGATACTGACTGAAAAAATGAAAAAAATCCACGTTTACTAATTTGCACAACAAGGAATGCCTGGACAAATCTCTAATGCTCCTGAAAGTGTCACGCACCTGAAGTTAGGTAAGTGATCTGGGATAGGGTGCCGCAGATGCAAATCAAGGCCCGATCGTTGCGCTTACTCTGTGCAGTATCATTGTAAACGCAACTACGACGTTGCCTTTGTTTGATCCGAAGGATTTACCTCTAAATGTGTGCATTAGTATCCCAAAAATGAAAAAAAGTTTTACGTTTACTAATTTCTGCAAATAGGGAACGCCTGAGCCGGTCTCTGATGGTCCTTGCAACTGCATTTAGGTGAATGATCTGGTACGGAGTGTCGCAAATGCAAATCAAGTCCCGATCCTTGTGCTCATTCTGTGGGGCGCCATTGTAAACCTTGTCCTGTTCGACGACTGAACACAGTAAACACGGAACTGGCATGTTGGGCAGTAATTTGTTTGCAGAAGGAAAATACGAGTGCTGGTTTAGGATTTTCATATAGAGCTTCCCTGACACCGTCAGATGATTTCCAAACAGATAGATACATTCCGTGAATCTACGGTTGAGAATGGTCTACATACTATCACAGCAGGTAACTGGAAGAGACAATTACCAGAGACCGACATGCAATGGATAATCAGAGAACAAGTTTCAAAAACCGCTTGTTAGACAACGAGAATTGCATAAAAGCTGACGCAAAGAGAGTTTCGGAATTTGTTAGTGTTAGGCCTCATACAAAAACAAGGTTGCCGTATCAGTGAACAAGTTAACGCTAGTGAAGTCAGTCCTCAGATAAAAGGAATCTATAGACGATTTGGATTCTAAAGATTAAATTCTAACGCTACCACCTACGGGTTCTGCCGGTAAATGAAAGACCTAATAACTATAATGCGTATGTAGTTGCGTAAAAACGTTGTCCTTTTTGCGTCAATCGCTTTTATCTGTGTCTGTTTCTGATTATGCGTTCGAGCTTAAACCGTAACACCAAGCAGAAACAATGCCTGTTGCAGCGATCACATCCGCTTCCTCTCTCTTGTGTCCTTCCCTGCCAATAAACATTTTGCGAGAACAAAAATAGTGGTTGGTGATGAGTACTGAGTCTCGAGGTTAACCGAATCTACCCGCTCTCCGCCAGTGTATTAAGAACAGGTGATTTCAGTTCCTATATCAAACCGTCACTTGGAAAAAAAGGTGACCCACGACTCCACCGAAATGTAGCAAATAAATCATCACCATCTCTATTTTAGGCTCTGTCTACAATGCAATAATATTCAGTAGAGCAACAAACCATGCGTCCTTGACAGAGCTGTATGCGTGGATGTGAAGAACCCTTACTGCAGATTAATTTACGTTCTTCAAAGAGAGTCTGGGCAAAACATGCAGGTCATGACTGACATAATTTTGTTCATAATAATGACTTCATGACGCTAACAAAATTATACTCTTCAGATGCTAGCGAAGCGGTAAAGAGCCGTCAAAAGAAAAGGATTCTTATACTTTTGGTCTGATAAAGCACAAAAACATACAACTCTTTTTAACATCCTTGAATGGCCTGACATTTCATACTAAGTACTTGGTAGTTTCCCTTCGATTAGTCGTTACAAGCTAATATTTCAAGTGATTAACGCGGATGCGTAAGCACGGCTTGTATCGTCTTATCACCTCTATTTATTGGAACTGATGATAAACGTTTTGGATTTGGTGGCACATAGGCGGCCTGTAGAGATTATGTGGAAATTGCTCTGGATTAATAGGACATAGTGCTTTATCACGCAAAAGACCAGTTTGGATGGACAACTTCCTTAATTCTTCTTGTTGGTTCTCAACTTCGCTTGAGCTCCAATGATCAAATAAGAAGGCAAAAACTGCTCTAAACAACCAAGCCGCAATTCGCATCACTTATCGCCCACCCTCAAATAATGGTTAATGTTCACTTTGCCCACTAGCTTTTCAGAAAATACTCTGATATCAACGTTTAATATTTTGACACGTTGTCTGCTACCTACTTTTTAACTTGAAGACAACGGCAGTCTTCGAACGGTGGTTAATAGTTGAAGGCTTGACCTCCATTTATTCTCGTTGTGATTCGGCAAATAATGTAGGAGTTTTGGAGATGGCTGACTTGCGATCTTACTGTTCCAGTTTTTATATTTTTAACAAAGTAAAGAATTCCAGCACTGAAGATCTTTTGAAAGAATTTTCATACTTCCTGCTCAAACGAGGATTGAGTCTGGTTATCCAACGCATAGGTCTCTTTCGAGAAGTTGATCTAAACCCTTTTGCTGCCGATATTTCTAATTTTATGGCAACTGGGTTACGAGTAGCATTCATGAGTATTTCAGTAGTTGGCACGACCTGATGTCAATGTCAGTCTGCGATCAAATTTATCTCTTGTTATACCGTTAGCGGTACCACACTATTGCAATCAGATACGTTACATACCATCATATCGTAGGGATGTAGCGCCTCCTGCCTAGAGAAATTAAGGTATCTATGTGGGGTAGTGCTCTACCTGTGTTAGTGTGCGTTATTGAAAAGTTTTCTTCGTTGTATAATCTTGAACTAACTTTTATTAGTCTGCTGTTCCCTTCACACATGTACGTTGGAATGTCAGTTTAATATCTTAGTCAACCGCTCAAAACCTGCGGCGACACCGTCTTCCTTTTGCGAAACTATCAGCACTTTGTTTGTTTCGTCAAGATCGCCTGATAACTCCTTCATTCGCCTCCCTAAGCACTAATTTCGTTGTCATTTATCAGACGTTATCGTCCTGTCTTTGGTTGCTTGCGGTTCACTCGGAGTTAAGACGGGATTCATGTTTGCCTTTTGCTCCTCTGTTTGCGCCAGGTTCAGATGTTTCTATCATTTAGGTTACAAGTAAGTGTCTGCTCGAAACGGAATTTGTTTAACATATATCACTGTATATGCAAGTAAATGCAAAAATTACAGCGTTAAGTGTTATTTCACAGATTGAGTTTAAAGCGCAGTCAGCTGAATCGCAGATCTTTAAAAACTTATATGCCTCCCCGCGATCATGTGCATGAAAAAACGATGGCGATCCCCATTAGCCATGAGCCTCTACTGATAGCCTGAATTTACAAGTATTCGCCTATGCAAAAGAGTGATCAGAACTTGAAATCGATGCCATGAACAAATTATTTGCTAAAATATGACCAGTATATGCCCTAATAAAATATTGTCTTTCGTATACATTTCTCCTGGTCAGCATCGCGACTACTTCAGTTTTAGTTTTAGTAGTTAATATCACAAGGAATTGTGACTTTAACTCCCAGTGGACTGAGGAATTATTATCGTAAATCATGGAAATTATGTTTTGTAATGGCACATTAAGTCTGATTCACTTCCGGCTTAATTTAGCAGAGCATATATGAATCAATATATTTAATGTTATGTTAACCTCCCAGCGCAGTATCATTTCAAATACTTCACATCTAAGTTGTCCGTATGCTTCAATAAATGTCCGCCTACGCCGGCGAAGGCCTTCCAAACTGGTGATGACAGTGTGATTTTGTGGTTTAACCACCGTATTCCATTGCATCATATCCCTGACTGATATTCAACACCGGCTGGTCCGATACTTCTCGTGGTATAACGCCGACATTAAAGCTCGCACATCACTCAACATGAAAATATAACTGCTATACAGCCCAGCCTTTGTGTAACGCAGTAGTTTCTAAACAAATTTGTCGTCTGAAACTTGCCTCAGTTGGCAAATATAAACGTAAGACTAGTTTGTAATTTTCATACCACATCAACATCCTGTCTTCATATTTTCCCCAGGCAATCCGGCATGTACTGCTACCGAAAGCTTTCTCCATAAATTATCAGTTGTGCCTAAATCCGAGACTTTTATAATAATTAACTATGAGATATATTTTCAAATATGTCCTTTGGCCTACAATTATATGGTTTTGTCGCTCGCGGTCAGTACCGGTAAACCATAAGCGTGAAAATTATGAATGAACGATATTAAATTTTAGAAGTCTTACAGGTAAGGCTTGTCCTGAATGCATTTTAAAGTGGCTCAAAGTTAAAAGCTACCAGAACTCGAAAACCATGTAAATTTAAATATTCAGATAGGAATGTGTCGCATTAATGTGTTGGATCTGTAAGATACACATGCGTATTCACAAATCCCCAAAGTCTGTAACCTAGGTGCAATTTGAAAACGCTATTATAAATTCTTTCTGCTTCTTATGTGATGACAACAAAATTTGAAGATTTAATTAATTTGAGAAAGTTTTTGCTGAACAAGAAAATAGTTCATACAGGCTGTTGTTATGGTCGTTTGTTTTTAGTGGTGGAAATTTCCTTTTTAAAATAATACGCAGGTATGAGCACAACAACCACCAGCATAATAAACAACGTTCAGATACACATTTCATCGAGAACTGCGCGGATAAATATCTTAGTTTAAACGTTTTGATGAGCACAGTCTGGGACAAGCGTCTTTTCGCATGGTCGATTCGGAACGCTATAAATCGGCAATTATTCATTATTATTTTAAGAGGATCCTAAAAGTTAGGGACGTGCACAGTCACCAAAATCCCCCAACACTTTCGCAGAATAGATGTTTACTTAATGCACAGAAATGTTTGCGACTGCGTCCGCCAAGTCTACTGCAATTTCATACTCAGTGGGCTTGCGAAAGATGATCTTGGAAAAGCACTCACTAGTATTACATCGTTGTCGGATGAAGCAAGCGCTTTCTTTCTTTATTATATTAAAGCGTATTTTCAAAAATTGAAAAACGATTACATTACGTCGAATTGCCTTGCAATCGTTTTGAAATATATA
The DNA here is from genome assembly GCA_902702965.1 of Spirometra erinaceieuropaei. Classification (NCBI taxonomy): domain Eukaryota; kingdom Metazoa; phylum Platyhelminthes; class Cestoda; order Diphyllobothriidea; family Diphyllobothriidae; genus Spirometra; species Spirometra erinaceieuropaei. Next base: position 24,771 of record CACRXP010000614.1, on the reverse strand, counting down.
CTTAGACTGTAGGTAGTCCAATGACCTACTCACATTATATTACATTAACTATTGCTGAACATTATTTTGAAAGCTAATATATTAAAAGTGATCTTGCATTCTTATAAGGACCCAGTTATATAAATCACCATTCTCAATGGAATTGTAAACACTTCATTTCATTATCAACATGGTATTTTGAAATTTCATATATTTCAACTTTTTATGAAGATTCTTATTTTTGGGAGACATAATGCCACTTCTGATATTTCATTCGGCTTATAGTCTTTCACTGTGAACTCGAGGATGCCATCAGTTCATTTCGTCTAGTGTCTGCTTCAGTTGTTGTTTTTTCGACATTGCAGCAATTGCGCATGCGCTACATTCCAGCAAAACCTTCTTGACTGCCACATTTAAGCAGCAGGTTTGTTTTCGGTCCAAACATTTATTTGTTTAGGAACGTGTTGGCAAGATTATAAGAGAGAAACACAACAGTGAAAAATTCCCGAACAAAAGTTGGCTAACAGTTGGTTTCATTTAATTCTTCGTAACAATATTGTGTTTAATCCACTCCAGCACGGGTTTAATTAACTGGAATACATAGAACCTTCCTATGCAGTTGGGTGCACAGAAGGACGCTACGCCATAGAGTATCCATTTTTGATCTTCCGGCGAACAGCGCATCCCTCCCCCACTGTCACCCGAGCACGGAGTATAAAGTTATCAAGAAAGTTATTAATTGTAACATATTGTTTGAACATTATGTAAACCTAAACTTACCCCGAACTTTGTCTCAGCACAAACATGAGATTTTGCGTTAACCGCCAGAAACCGTTTTTTGCAGTCAGATGTTGTTGCAATGGGCATTTTTACTTCCATCAACACTTCTGGTTGCTCATCAAACGGTTCATTTGGCGGATTAGATATTAGACCCCAGCCTACAGTATGACAAATGTGTCCATTGGCGTGGATTTGCGTGGCGTTGGGAAGACAGGCGAATCCAACACGTCGTGCTTTAAGAAGAAAACGTTTCATATACATCACTGTTGCTTGGAAAAGCATAAAACAAGCACATTTGGAGCAATATCTTAACAACTACCAGCGCCAAGCGTGTGATACTGATCATGACCTACGCATATGTGTCCATTCAACTGTCAATGGAAATTTTGCTATTTTGTCAAGAAATTGGCCACAAATTCATGACGGATTTTGCTGTGCTGATAATGTTGTAGACGCGAACGTCTGCAGCTACTTAACGAAATTAAATTACTCCACAATACTGCTGTCAATTCAGTTTAATCGCGGTTCAGTGGAAACACCCAAATTAGCCTTAGCAATTTATATGCTTTAACATTTTCCGATTTTGTGGCCACAAATTCATTAAATTTTTCACACTCAATATATCCCTATATAAAAAGCTTCCTATTGCATAATATGTGCATAAATATACGTGGCTTTTTGGCTTCGGGAAGTCAATGGATCGGTGTGCGCCCATTCCTGTGTGAATAAATAATTTTGTTTGAGAAGCACTGCTTGGACAGTTTTTTTTCCATATATTGATGCTGTTTAGTGTGTTAATCATTTATGTCCCTTTTTGTCCATTAAAGATAAGGTGGTCGGAGCAAGTATCATGATTTGTAATCTCAAACGACGTTAAATTTCGGTTTGGCCAGAACTACAAATAATTTGTGAACATACATCGTTTGACTTCATGTTCCAATTTTAAAAGTGCTATGTCAAAGCCCGTTTTTGGTCCGCCCAAGGGAAATCTTGGATGTATAATGAAATGTTTTACACTAATGTTGAATGCCGAACTATTGCGCCGTGTAAAATTTTGGTCGGCTATACGGACAGCCATAATATTGCCAGTGTATTCCGTATATGGCGTAGGTCGACCAAGCGGAACAGGTTTGCATTTAAGAGCCGAAACAACGCAATGGCCTGCGGTTAAAACCCATGTCGGCACAATGAGTGTTCCTCCACAAAATGGAAATGGTCCAAATGCCGTACTGTACAGACCAACCTATTAAAACAAAAATTAATATACTGTTTCGCGAACAACAATGTCACAAGCTTTTATTCACAATATTATTTTGAGTAAAAGTTGTTTCGGTCATAACCGGTAATAAAGTTCCTAAATGTGGTAAAACGTCGCCGCGCTTATTCGTAGGTATAAAATGTGTTTAAACATTATAAATTGCTACGTTGCCTTCATTCTGAGAATGCTAAACGTCCACAGTATGCTTGCATTGCGTTGGACATAACAACAGGCATATGTAAGAATTAGAAGATATCTTATTAGCAGCGTGGATACCAGCTTAAAGCCCAGACATGTGTGTCTTGCCGATATTCTGCATCCGCATGGCACAGCTGCGAGGTGTTCGGCTGAGTAGTGGGTCCCCCAGCATTCCCCATGCGCTCCCTGGTAGAATTCCCGGGCTAAAAATTGTTTCTTTTTAATCTCTTTAAAGATTAGCTGGTAACTTGGAGTAGATCCGTTTCTACTTAGGTCTGTAGGCGCAGCACGAAGTTCGATGTATGAATATTTGGGCCAAAGGTCATCAGCCACAGAAGGACGACCGCGTAAGATTCATTAGCTGCCAACAGTCAGCTAATGGTACATCTTGGCGTTAGATGATACCATACTAGCAGCTTTTAGCTATTACCTGTGCTGCTAGCCTAGTATCTGCTAACGATAAAATTTACCACTATCCGCCTGTTGGCAGTTTATTATGCCTACGCCGCCACCCCACAATGGGTGATGGAATTCGGTTCAAATATTCACGCATCAAATTTTGGTCTGCGCCCATAGACCTTAGGATAAACTGATCTACTCAAGGTTAGCAGTTAATTTCTGTGGAAATTAAAAAGCAAAAACAGCGTATATATACACAAAGTTACAGACGTGCGGAATGATATGCAAAGTCTGCACAGTGCTGAATTTAACTTGCTTACATGCCATGTCCAACCATGCTCCAAAGCTTCCACCTTTCTGTGTACAACGCTTGTATTTTGGTTTTTTGGTTTGACTCCGGTTCCGCAATTCAGAGGCAGCCCGTTGACCAGAAACTCCTCTTGACCTAGCGGATAAAGACCTTTTGCATCCGATTGCTTATTTGGGCAGATTCACTACAAGTACTTGACGTTATTAGAATTCGACAGTAGTGACATTTATGCGAGTAACTTTAAAAATATCTTTGTTAAGAATATCCTCTAAAAAAGCGAAACATTAAAATTTAATTTTGAGTAAGTATAAAAAACATCGAGCAAGTTAAAGGCTTTACATAAGTCAGTACCTTTAATTATCGTGCAAAAAAATGATGCGACGAGTGTGCTCACTGCCAGCCACATTCGACTATTTTTGCCTACTTTTCAAATTTCGATACTTAAAATAAATGCCAAAACCTAGTCTACATATACATTTGAAATAATCGAAAATAAAAAGGCGTTTCCACAGAATCGAAGTGAACCAATGAAAGAAGCCTAAAAACACATCCGTGCGACTGTCGATAATGGAACGTCCTCGCTTATGTTTTGTCTGAAGTACTGCTAGATTTGAAGGTTATGTTTTAAATATGCTGACACAAATATGTAGTTTCACATAGATACCACAAATAATCAGGCTGTTTCGTTGAATAGCAAAGAATTGAATCCAGATTTTTAATGGATCTGTTAAACAAATTGGTCGGTCAACGCCAAATAAAAAGGGACTTGAAAGAATTCTACAAATGATACATTGCAATATAGGAGGACTTTCATTAAAACGAAAGGGGGACTTTTAAATATCAAAACGGTCACTGTTTTTATGCTTAGTGGCTTATCTGGCCATAAGCTGCGATTTTTCTATCAGACTCAAGTTAAAAGGTGCAGAAATATCAAGGAGTATTTTTAGCTGATCAGCATTAGCGATTTTCGCAGGCAGTGGCCAACACTTGAGAAGTGACTGTTTACAGTGAGTGATCGATCTCAGGAAATGCTGGCTGAAATTCCGAAATGCGTTTTCGTTTAGGAAGGATTACTTGTTCGCAGTTGTAATACTGATTGTCTCAAGGCAACATCTTATAACATATCGGACTCAACAGGATGCCAGCTTTTGAATACACTGCTGTTCAGTCTCCTGCAGAAACATTTAACGGTAAACAAATGACTACTTAATTAGCCTGTCTTTTTCCCATTGATTTTCGATGGTCTTGCAAATTCAAATATATCTTTTAGAAACCATAAACAAAATGTGTTTTCTTTTATTCAATTAATAGATAATTACGTCTTTCTTATAATTAATACTCAAGGAAGGAGTATAATCATGTGGGAAAAGGGTTTCTTATTATAGGATTTCTTAAGACTGCAAAATGTTCAACAGCATAGCATCGTACCTGGTCGTTTACCACAGCTCCTCAAGGAATGTACATCATAGTCCGCATCCATTGCAAAACTTTATGGATTCTGTATGATATCTTTTGATGGCATTGAAAAATTTGGGGTTTCCTTTACGCTGAACGCATGCATCTTGCACACTGAAATCACTAAGCGCTAATGCAACGAATGATCAGGCTCCACATTATTCGGCAATTAAAAATCTTTTTAAAACATAATTGTACTCCTTCCTTGAGTATGAAATATAAGGAAGACATGATTCTCTATTGATTGACTAAAAGAAAGCATTTTTTTGTTTATGGTTTCTATAAGATACATTTGAATTTGCAAGGCCAACGAAAATCGGTGGGAAAAATGCATGCAACTTAAGTTGTCATTTTTTTACCGAGTAGGGTTCCTGCAGGAAATTGAGAAGTAGTGCATTCAAAAGCTGACATCCTGTTGAGTCCGATATGTTATAAGATTCTGCCGTAAGATAAGAATTATTACAACCGCGACCACGTAATCCTTCCTAATCGAAAACGTATTTCGGAATTACAGCCAACATTTCATGAGATCGGTCACTCACTGTAGGTCATTGTCCTCGTGCCCGCCGTTGTTTTTTTTCTGTATTGATGCACTGTCTGGGAAGACTAATTAGATACGCTGAGAGGGGGGGGGACAATAGTGAGCAACAAGCATTTAAAAATGATAACAGTTATCGAGTATTTATCACGCCACGATATATGCACGTTAATTTAGGGCCAGGGAGCCAATCAAAAAGCAGTCACTGCATCATATATGACTATTAATGATTAAAAGTCTTCTGCGGATTATAGTACACATGTGATTGCTTTTATAATCCTTTTATGTGACTGGCTCCAAAGCTGTGTTAAAGTGAGAAATCGAAACGATGGAATAGTGGGAATCTTGTTCCGCTGGTCGTAGCTTCTACATCTGAACTCCTTTTGTATCTCACTGCTTCGTCTCTATTGCCATTTCCTCTTCTTTGATCGCAGAAGTCAAGCGCGCAAACATGAGCAGGCAGGCGAGCGTATAACTTAAGCCTCAACCACGCCACTTGGTCTGCGCCCATGCGTCCAAAACCCGACTCTCCCCCGAAATACTACGCGATCTAGTGGCACTTTGCACCAAAGATGTTCAACTTGTGTTTAATGGGGATCTTTACAGACAAATTGACGGAGTCGCAACGGGTAGTCCACTCGGGCCAACCCTCGTGGACGTTTTTATGGGTTACCTAGAAGAAAAGGTGTCATCAAAACTAAACATGACATTATTATACAGGAGATACGTGGATGATATATTCACGATTGTTGACAACAAGGAAGACGTTGCCGACCTACTTTGTCTGATGAATAATTTGCATCCGAAAATCAAATTTACGATGGAAATGGAGCAGTTTAACAAGTTACCCTTCCTATACGTCCTCATGTTTGGAGAGGATGATGGTTCCATAAGACGCTCCGTCTTCCATAAAATTACGTGGAAAGGGCAATACTTACATTTTAAAAGCTTTGCGCAAATACAGTGGAAAAGAAATCTAGTACATTCTCTTTTACAAAGAACGAGAAATATTTGTTCCAGGGAGACCATAGATACAGAAACTGCCCGCATCAAAGAAGCCTTACTTAATCGTAGTTATCCTGCACGCTTCATTCAGAAGTACAGCAACCATTTACGCCAAAGTTGACGGAACAGTCCGTTCCGAAGAATTCCGTTATAATGTCTACCTTTTAAGGGTGACAACGTCTCAAACGCAATCAAGCGATGCTGGCGTTGCACTATAGAAAGAACGTACAACGCAGCAGAGCTTATCTTCATCAGTTTCACAAAAATCCTTCCAATTAACCGGGCAAAGGATGCCTTGTCAATGCACGCCACCAAAATTGTGTGTATGAATTCACATGCACTAGCGGATGCAAGTACATTGGGCGAACGCAAAGGCAATTGGCAACCAGGGCCGCTGAGCATTTGCTTATTGGCTTTTCAAACAGGAAAAAAAACCCGTTCGTCTATAACGAAACACCTGTTTGATAGCGGTCATGTTGTCGACTCTAAAGCATCTTTTCGAGTACTTGTCCGAGCGCATACAACTCGAACCTTGCGTTATTTGGAAGCAGCTTACATACGGAGGGAGAAACCAGACCTGTGCAAGCAGTTAGATCACGTGATCGATCTGCAGTTGCCCTGGTAATCTCACGCCTCAAGTTACCCCTGACTGCGATTTGTTGTTAACATTTCGTCCCCCTCTTTCCTATATGATGCTTATGTGGACGCCTTATTTGATTATTCATTGCCTTGAACCTTGACCTTGCTCATATGCACTGCCATTCTGTACCAATTCATACTGCTGTGCGCTTCCATTCGCTACCTATGTTATGCAGGGACGGGCTGCAGTTGAAAAGCCGTCACGAAATTTATTGGGTCCAATAAATTCTGCGGTACATGCTTGTTTTCAATTTTAGGGTTTGTCATATCC
>CACRXP010000614.1:0-15081 GCA_902702965.1 Spirometra erinaceieuropaei | reverse complement strand
AGTAGCCTTAGCAGTAAGCGGCAGCAATATTGGTGGGCCTAATGTGGACTTAATCCCAACCTGTTCAGATTGCGATGACAGCTTCATGTCACGCAATGGCTAACTAGGTCGCTTGCAAACACCTCGGAAGAAGATTGGCGACGCGGAGTTCTAAGCCACGCCATACCTCCCTCATGCATACCTCATCGGCCCACAAAGCCCAAGGCACTCAGGCATCGCATGGATATTTCTGGTAACAGGAAACACACATCACATCGGAATTCATGAACATTACGACATCTGTACTCGGATCCTTTACCACCACCAGGACTTCTACCTCTAAATAAACAGGCATCGCCTGTAGGAATAGCATCGCCATCACCACCAGCTCAACAGCCACACAGATTTTTATCCCCCATGGATCCGGTCAGCCACCTGAGAATCCATCGCACCGAGACCGGAAAACGCTGTCATGACCCCAATATACACCTGTCTTACCGTCTTACATGCTTGTTTTACCCAAGGGCAGTTGGCAATCCTATGAGACTGTATGGGCCTCTGTGCACATTAATAATAAAACCACACTTCAGGCCCCCACTAGCACACCGCGCACTACTTGCCTATGCACACGTCCAAGCGCCCATCGACCCCTTCATGACACACCCTGCAACAGCCGTGTTTCCTTCAAGCAGCAAACTGTTTATCCGTCACACCGTCACTGGTTCGACTGTGGCAGTGTCAGATGCCGGAAGATTTACATTTTACAGTAGATGGGCTAACGCACTAACTGTTAGCCGAAATTGTGAAATGAGCTTTCGTCTCGAAAAGTTCACTTAAGTAGAGTTATAATATAACTCATCGTGCAGCACAATCCAGGATGCCGACTTCTGAACAAACTTCCTTTCGGCCGTCTGTAAAACCACCCTCTGTAAGAGAACGCATTTTAAGTAGCATGCAGTTCTTATTGATTTTTCGTGCCCTTATAAATCCCAATCTATCTCATAGAAAAAGCGCAAAAACTACTCATTCCTCTATTCATTTGATAGTAATTTACGTCCTCATCGAATTTTGTACTTGATGAAAAGGAAAAGTTGGGTTTTAAAAAGTTTTTCATCATGAGCTTTTATAAGACCTTGAAATGGCTATTCATAAAACCTCGTGCCTCTGTATTTATTTACGTTAATTGTAAAGTTTACAATATGGCTCAAATCTATTGCTAAATTACATAAAACACATTAATCTCTTCTTAATGGCATAGCTAAATGTATAGGTTTCTGTGCCCGGAAAATATACTACTAGTAGTTTGGAAACCCTGAATTCAAGTGTTACGGCAGGCCGGGTTCAACAGTATTCGGGAATTAGAAAAGTTTCCTATAAACGAATTATACCCTTTCTTCGAGTATAATATTCAGAGAAAGCGTAATTTTCCGCCAAACGAGTGATGGAATGAATAATTTTACGCACCTTTTCTACGAAATATGTTAGAATTCAAAAGGGCATCGAAAATTAATGAAAAAAATGCATGCTAGTAATGAATTAAAGCTTGAAATATTACCAGAAGACGAAGCGGCCGGTTACGTTTGGGGCATTTCGGACTAAAGGAGTGCTGAGAGTTAGAATGCAATAGCTTCTAGTCAGTATCAGCTTTATGGCATTAAAACATGCTCGACATCTGGGCTACCGGAATGACGGCTTGGAACATGATATGAGGACCAGGTCGTGTGACATTTGTAGACGGACGGTTTAGTTCTGTCATCCACTGTGCCCACGTCCATCTCTGGTCGCATCAAAATTGGTGAGGGAGGAGAAGATGGTAAATATTGTGACAGTCGTCTATTAAACTATTTCACGTGTCAGTCATCGATGCTGCGATCACTCGGCTGATCACCCGGTGGACCACCATGTTTGTGAAGGTCGAAATGTCGCATATGGATGGAATGTAGGATCCATAGGGCGAAGACAAACTCCAGTGTCTGCAAATTATACATATAAATTAGGTTGGAATATGAGTGTGCGTATCCACTATGAAAGCTCATTGCGTAGTTTGGCGTCTAAAGGTCCTGTTTTCAAATTTTAAAACAAACTTCCCGACTAACTTTCTTCTCCCCTCGGCACGGGTTTCCAAAGAGTAAAATGGTTTGTCTTTACAGTCTTGGATTTGTGAATATGTTTCAGTAATTATTCCAGGGCAGTGTTCAACAGATGCCGCGTAATGTTCCTAGCACTTAAATTAAATCACACGCAAGTTACCGGCGCTGCAGACGGTGGATATCGTCAGTCACGACGGCCGAACTGACAGCAGCTTGTAATAGTCCGCTCTTACAGTGGTTCCTTCCCAAGAATTTAGCCCACGTTCGCGCATTATCTTCGGAGGAAATCAAAAGCTTGGCTTTGAAAACTGGAGTAGATGCTGGAATATAAACTTGTTGGTTCTTCTAAATCATTCGAGAGGCCTCGTCTGGGTCCACTCAATGCCCGGAAGCAACCACATGCGCAAAGGCGACGCAGCATACGTCCCTAGTTTCGCACTTTCTTAGCCACACCGGGAGGTGTTCCTGCATCCTTTTTGATAGGCGCTGACTCGTGCGATCACGGCTGCTTACTCCACACCTCACACATAGCCTGTACGGGCTGGTCACTTGTCCTTATATTCCGCGTGTAGAATAGGGTTGATTGAGAATACTGCCCAAGCTTTAGCTGATGGAAAAGTATGGGAACTAACTTGGTCGAGGCGTCTTCTTGGGTTGTTCCCTCATTCTAACTCAGCTGTAAAAAACTCGACGCCTCTGTGGGATTCGAATCCTCAACAGCGAGGGGAAGGCTTTAACACAACCAGCGTCATAGCTACTTGAGTTGTGAGGCTCCACCAGGTGACATGTTTTTAATCACGTCTGGGTCAAGTTACCCGTCCAACCTACTGCAAAGTTTGACATCCACTACGCTATCCAACGGTCTTTGTCAGTTTGCCAGACTCCCTCTCTCTGTCCGATTGGCCCACCGGAAACTCTGTCCTGGAGCGTTTCTTTACGCACCACTTGCCCGGCTGCATTTAACTGAACACTGTCCGTTTTTGTCGTCTTCTTAGTCAGACTGTATAACCTCGTCATCCCCTCCCCCCCCCTCCTTGCCACAGAGGCCTGTATCGTCTGGCGTGTTTTCTATGCGTGCACTAATTCATACATAAACACCAACCTAATCTGCACACTCCCACGGTCATCCGTTTAGTCTTCTCCTCCGGCGTTCAGATAACTGGCAGTTTTTCTCTTATTAAGGTACACAACCTGCGGGTGTTGATAATTTAGCTAAAAAGATTGGAGGAAGGGCAGTTATCTTGGTCGGAATCATCCAAGAAATTGAGGCAACAGTCTGACACCAGTTCAGAAAAATCAAGGTTCCCTGTCGGATGCAGTACTTGTGAAACCACGGACCAGTAATGGATGCTGCGCTCACACGGCGGATCACACGGTGGGTTTTCTTGTTTGTGGTGATCGACATGTCGCGTACGGATGAAAATTATGATCCACAGGGAGACGACAGACGCCGAATTTCACACTGGCATCTCAACGAGTAACCATCGAATAGATTTCGTTATACTGCAGTGGGCAGTCCGTCTGGCTATTCTGTCGGAGACATCGGTCCTGGTTTAACGTTCGTCGTCTTGATGGAATCAGATGGAACAGGGGTTGCTACCGGCTGGCTTGATTGATCAGTTCTTGACTTTGGCATCACACGGCAGACATTATTTCAGACAAATAGGTATAACCTGGACAACTAAGAGTCGGTAATGTAAACGGTATATTGAAAATGGGTAGAGACGGAGAGAGGAAGAGCAAATAGCGCCAGTGAGCGCATATAAATTCGGAAACTAGAGGGAAGGGAAGGACACTCGTAGATTAATGTTGATCTCGAGGAGTTTCTCGGACGATATAATCTCGATTACTTTCCGGATGAACCACGGGGAACGTAGAGCTGGAGGCTCCTACAGGGGTTGAGATGCGGACTCCGTCAGTAGCTCCTGCAAGCACACAAAAAGGCACAACTACTCCCTTCTTCAAAACAGGCCACTTTCGTAAACAAGAACGGGTCAGTTCACTCCTGCCCTATCACTATACTTCATATAAATTGGGGTGGAATGTGAGTGAGCGTATCCACCTTGAACGCTCATAGCGTACTTAGGTGTCAACAGGTACTGTTTATCAATTTTAAAACAAATTTACAGACTAACTTCCTCTCCTGGACCCCGTTCTCCAATGAGTATAACGGTTTGTTTTAACAGCCTGAGATTTGTGGATATGCTTCAGTAATTATTCCAGAACAGTGTGCAACGGATGCCGCGCAAGGTCCCTATCCCTTAAGTTAAATCACACGCAAATTACCGACGTCGCAGACCGTGGATATTGTCAATCGCGACGGCTGAACTGACAGCAGCATATAATGGTCCGCGCCTACAGTGGTTTGTCCTCAAGAATTTAGTTCACGTTCGCGGGCTTCTGCTATACGTAGCTAATCTCTTCCAGAGAGTAATTATATTCTTTTCCCAATGGCGCTTCCCCTGAGAGGGGATGCAAGGTTGTCCGAACGCGAAAGACAGTGGAGGGGGGGGGGTGGGTGTGCCTGAAACGCAAGCCTTTTTGATTTGCACAACGGATTTGGCAGCGCAATTTGCGGTTGACTTGTCGCACAGATTAATGCACTTTGCAGGGTCTGCCAACAGTTCGCAATCACTGGGAACGTAAGGAAAGGGGCCAGCCAAACGCTTTTGTTTACAGAACACGCACAATATGTCCACAATTCTCCGCAGTGCATGATTTAAGACTGTTAATCCAGTCAGCAAGCACAGGCGGGTTGTGTCAGGGACGCTTGCTGTCACAGGCATTGTTAGCGCGCCTCTTGCAAATGTACGACAATTATAGTAGTCTCTAAGCATACCGGTGCTTTTAAGTAGTTAATTAGTAAAAGTCCGAAGGCGTTGGTTTCCGTATCCTGGCCATCCATTCCTCCAGTATTCGGCGTTGATGTCATACCTGAAGTGAGCGCTTCGTCAATTTCTCTCACTACATCCGTAGAAAACGGCCTATCAGTAGGTGGGAATACGAAATGTGGAGGAACTTTTTTATACCCCACCTATGAAATTCATCGCGCCGGCCAGTTGAAGCTTATGTGGAAGGTTACCAACTGGACGTTGATAATGCGTCCCCGCAAATGTGCAACACTTCTGGTAGTATCAAAACATATCAGCGCTCCTAGTAACGAAATTTCTTTTGCCAATCCGGTATGCTGAGAGTCAGGCTTTAATAACTCCTAGCTAACATCGACTATATGACACCCAAATATCCTCGATATCTGAGCCACCCGTATGATGGCTTAGAAAATGATATATGGACCGGGCAGTGTTTGGCACGCGTAAACCAACAGTTCAGATCTGTCAGCCAATGCGCTCGCGATTACCTCCAGCTGACTTAACATCGTCCTGGCGTCAGAGCAAGATATTTGCGGATTGAGGTAGCGGGATGAATTCCCGCAAGTCTGTCGGAAGGTAAACGCACTGGCAGGCAAGTACCGATGCTGGATCGCAGGTTCACGTTGTCGGCCGCGATTGCTGAAATTTCGCATGCGGTTCAGTTCAGTTCAGTTTATTGGAGGGAGGTGTGCGTGTTGAACCTTTGAACGCCCTGTTTGTTAAATGGAAGCAAATTATGTCAAAAACTTGAAAATGGAAACCTCAAACAGCTGCATTTTTTTTCGAAACTGGTCAGCTAAAGAATTGCTAGCATTACTAAATGTGTTGTGCAGTAGTCAGTCTCTGCATAATTGTGCTGTAAAATATTGGTGCGATCTCAGTTTTTTGAGGGAGACGAATTGAAGCCAACAATCACATTCAATTGACCTGGGATAATTACACAACAAAAAACAAACGTTACTGAAATGCAGTCGGTAGTATTAAAACAATAATAAACTGTTAGGACGAAACGCTAAGGCGCTATCGGTCAGATGACATTATGATGTTTGCTGGTATACTGGTCCATCATTGGCTTAAAATTTTCGACGGAGGTGGACATGATGATATCTGCAGGCAGACCATTCCAAGCCTCGACCACTCTGTTGGAAAAGATGAACCTTCGCATGTCCAGCCTGGCGTCAGTCACACGAAGTTTAAATGGATGACCTCGGAGGGCCGTTGGGGTTGCTAACTCAAGGAAGTCAGCGGGTGAGAGACAGCAGTCCTGACCGTACATAATACGGAATGTTTGTATTAGATCGCCTCATAGCTGTCTCTAACTCAGAGGAAAAATTGTGAGATTGGATAGCCGTATTTCGAAGGGTAGTGTACCTTGTCCACTAACGAATTTGGTTGTTCGCCTTTGAACTTACTCAAGGATGCTATAATATTTAGAGGTTAAAGGGTTGCCATGCCTGAATAGCAAACCTTAACTGTGGTCGTTCAAACGTTCGAAAGACTTTAACGAAGCAGTAGTCATCGAAGATGGAGAAGGCTCGCTTGAAAAGGTAAAAAACTGACATCGCGGACCTGACTACCTTAGAGCAGTGGCGCGACGGTTTAAGTCAAGCCGCGAACCAAGTCTTTCTGGGCGTCTACCTCCTGCAATGGTAGGTAATTTAGGCTCTGAGATTGGGTCCTACCGGCTCGCAAAACATTGAACTTATTCACATTAAACGGTAAAAGACATTCCTGCGACCATTTCTTAAGCCGGATTAGGTTTGCTTTCAAGCGCTCTCCATCAACTTCAGTTCGGATGACGCAACAAAGTTTAACATCATTAGCAAACATAGCAACATCACAATTAAGTTCATTGGTGCAGTCGATGACGTTTATAATGAACAGAGTAATGCCAAGTTCGGAGCCTTGAGGAACACCACATTTAACCGCTACCTCTGCTGACTGCCTGTCATCGACGTGGACCATTTGAGAGCGACCGATAAAGAAGCTTTGAATCTACCACCGGAGATTACCCCTAATGCCTGTTCGGCCTAATTGTACAGGAGATGCTGATGTTGTCCACTGTCGAATGCTTTCGTTAAGTCGACTTAGGCTGCGTTCGCTGCATTGCCGACATCAACTGCCCGGGTCCAGCGTTCTAAACAATAAAGTAGGTTTGTCAGGCATGATCTGCCTCTACGAAATCCGTGCTGCGCGTTATATAGCAGATTATGCTTTTCTAGGATGCGCATTATTTCTCGCTTACTTATCTTTCCATAATTTTGCAGCGGACTGACGTGAGACTGATTGGTCTGTAGATGTTTGCTAAGACCTTGCTGTCGCCCTTGTAAAGTAGCGCAGTCCGTGCACATTTCCAATCGACGGCAAACAGCCCGCTTCGAACGAAGCTCGGAAGAGCATGGACAGCGGTTTAGATAGTTCTCCAGCGAGTTCCTTCAACAATTTGGGTCGTATGTCATCCGTTCCAGGTGATTTAGACACATTCAGCGTCAGCAGTTTTTTGCGGAAATGGCTTAGGCGAAAGAGACAGCCTCAATTGTTGGCCCTTCCAATATGTCGCAGTTGGGAGGACTAAGTGCGCTCTCCTTCGTAAAGATGGACTTCAAATGTGAAATGTGCTCTGCCTTTTCTCCATCTTCAGTGAGCTCTTGGTTATCACTAGCTTTAAATAATGGGATTGGGTCCCTGTTTTGCGTTCTCCTTCTTATATAACTATAGAATAACTTTTGATTTTCTGCGGCCTGGTTCAGTAGGTCATTATCGGCAGTACGTCGTGTCCGTGGATAAGTTTCTTAGAAAGGTTCATCTGCGCCTTGTATGCTTTTATCGACCCAGAGGTCCTGCCCGATAGACATTTCCTCTATAACCTCCGCTTTTTATTCACTTCTTTTTTTTACCACGGGGGTCTTCTGTTCAGTTTCTTCCGTGACATAGGACAGTGGTCTGTGAGAATAACGTGCAATGACTCACAAAACCAGTCCTAATCCTTGATTATGTCGCCGGTTGTCAAAATCCATACCGTGGAACTGGCGGACGTGGCAGTTGAGTGACTATTAACAATATTAAACATAATATTCTGATGTGGTTGCAACATTAGATGCGCAACGAATCCCCAGATGATCGTGTTCTGGAAGAATAATATCCCACATGTGACTTCTGTCTATTTTGCAGTTTCAAGGTGGGTTGTCACGCCGGTATTGCAGCTTTATTAGGCAATGCCAACCCGGAAAGTGCCGTAAAGTCCATGAACTAACTGAGCAAATACTCTCCAGGGATCGCTGCAACCAAGAGTGTTCGTCTGCTGGGGGTTTTTGAAATTTTGCCGAAAAGATAGCCATGGCAAATTTCCCGCTCAGTCTTCAACCGCATTTCGAATGTTAGCCAGGATATTACTGAAAGCAGACTAGTGGTATTAACTTTTGAGTTGATGTCAGAGCAGAAAATATCTGATATCGACGCTTATTTACTAAACTCCCCCAAAATTCGTTCATCAGATATGTTCTCTGTGCGATGCTAAAACACTGCTTTCCGATGAAACCCACGTTACCCTATCCTCTTCCCTCAAATCCGACCAAAGGTTCATTGTGGGGTCAAATTATTTTTGCTGACCTATCTTAACAAGCGAAGTTAAACAGTATTGTGGCCGGCATTAGCGAAGAAGTCAACGGAGCATGGGGAAGATTTGCTCGCCTTGAAGAGCTTTACATGCTTAACCCGCGTTCTAGCACCTCGTTTGACACACAGTCCATAGGTGTGCAGATTATACATGGATCGGGCGTAAAAATGTTTGGCGTAGTAGTTAGGACTGTGCCTGAGGTGTGAAAGAGTTCATTCGTGGTGACCTCTATGGGAAAATACCACAAAAAGGTTAGTTGGTTCGCAGACGTTGACTACAACAAATTTTTCAATAAAGGGTTAACTACAAGTTTAACAAATTTTGAGATCAAAATGTTTCCTATGATGGTTGCATAATGTGGCCTGTCGATTGCAGTCAATTATTATCTATTTCGCGTGCAATATGTTCATAGAAGGCTTTAACTAAATATCATATTCTTCATCAGGTCTGCCCCGTATTGAAACAGTCTGCCTTGCCTGTGTCTACCCAATTTATTATAGTCAGGAAAATAGACACTATCATTCAGCGGTCCTGTATGTGTACAAGACTTCCCTCATTTCGATAAATAATGCATACCAAGAGACATGCGATTCTTCAGAATTGTTTGAATGAATGTCGTAGTTATTTAGCGAAGGCAGAGACGGAATAATCCACTGTTGGGTGCTCAAAAAGGTCAAGCGAAGATATTGAAGTGTTGGAAGGACTCATGCCTGAACAGGAGTGAGGTATCAGCGGCAATTACAAACCATTACTCACATATCATGAAATAATAACACTTAACTAGTAAAGCCATCTTCGCCCTCTTACGTGGTCCATCCTGGGTAAGCATTTCCTTAACTTAAAATCGGCAGTTAGTAGATATCCTCGTCTCAAAAATGTCATTCCCCTTTTTATCTCCTGCTTTTATGTTTAAATGGGATTCATCCCAAGAGCACAGGCACAGATAAGACATTCTTTGTCGCCCAACTCTGGACAAATCCTGTTTGGCAGAAAACATTCACAGCTGTACGCATTCCCCGAGCGAACATGTAGAACAGTCGTTAAATTCTAGTACAAGTTGAGAGTTGTTACATCCTATCCATTGACGCATCGCGAAGCTAAAACGAGCTTGCATTTATACCGCATTTTGCAGTAGACAAGATGCAAGTGATCGGAGTAGATTTTCATGTCAAATGTTGAAGAAACCTCGATTCACTGGGACATAAGTTGCACTAATCTGATAACTACAACTTATACTCAGGTTCATAATCGCATAGAGGACAAATTGTTTAATGTGCCATAAATGTGGTGAGTGTTCATTTAACAAGACGCGAGTCATTTTCCGCTGGAAGTGGCTGTGTAGGGGGACATACCAGCCAAAATTAATCTCAGATCAGTCATGGACTGTCATGTAGCGAAAAATCTTTAATGACCGCGTCAAGGTGATGTTGAAGATATGGTTTACTGTGCGACATATTTTAGGACACCTCCACAAAGTAATTAGTACGTGAGAAGCCGAACTGCCCAGCCGACATTAAGCTAAAATCTCAAGTATTGATTTGCCTTATGGATTCGTCATGATAGGCACTTGCTCCGTGAATTTTAACCGCCGAGAAGGCGGGTCAATGGGTCTATTTTCACCGTTAGTGCGCATTCCATTATCATTGTTATTATCACTAACATTTCTCTAGAAACCTGCCCGTTTTACCTTTCAGGCACTCTCTTACACCTACCCGCGTCTTGACAGAGAATTGATAAATTAGCGCTTATTTAGTTTGTCCCTTTTTTCAAAATTTGAACGCAATTGCATTTTAAAGCACAAAGTTATAATTTAAGGTATCTTTACCAGTCGTCCCTACTCTCCTTTCAACAATGAAGCTTGCCTAAATGGACTAACAGTCGAAGGCCACATTTTTCAGTTGGGTCAAAATAAATTATAAGCAGTTTCGGCAGCAATGCAATTTGGATTCGCTCCGGTCGGCTTCCAGGATAGAATGAAACAGTTTCCATAACTTTGCATTCGACGGAATTCCTCAACTTTCATATATGATAGAGAAGAGAATGAAGGCGTTCATCATGCAACGACGTCATTCGGGGGAAATACTGTCGGCAGAGGGAAGATTATTGGGGGGATTTTTCATTCAAGACTCAGGATCTTCAAGTTTGCGACCGTCATACAGCACATTCTTTTAAAAGTCATTTTTGCAACATATTTTAATATTAAGAGTACTCGCCTTTTGAGTGTCATCTTTCAACAAAACAAAATATCACACAAAATAGCAGTTCTTGTGATATTAGAGAGAGAGAAAGGAATGCTTTATTTTGAAAATAACTTTCAAAACTTTCAGCAAAAACGGTTCTCCAGTACACAGTGATTACCATAGAGATTAACAGGTATTGGACAGGTGGACATAATTATATATGAAGAAAAAAGGACTTTAAGGTGCAAGATCGAGTTTTAGTTTTTGTTTTTCAACATCTTTGCAGGTGAGATACCGGGCTAGAAATGGCAGTATGGAATTCCGATAGGCCGAAGTGCGGCAAGGGATGTGGCGGAAGCATCGACGCATGGGGCGTAAGGATTTTGCAGCCATTAACTCATTATGAAGGGGATGGACGGTGTCATTCAGAATTCGGTCAGCGAATTGCTCCACCGAGTTGAAGTGTCGCTGCACGATGATATCAACTAAAATATGATAGGAAACACCAGCAGCAGAGGTGAGCATTTGAATGACACGTTTAAAAATAATTAAATATTTTTTAAGTAAAGCTGGAAAAATAACTGGAGAACAATAAAGAATGAGTGGAGGAATACAGCCATCTATGAATCGCCAGATTAAGGACTGGGGTGTGTGATATGAACGTAGACGACGAATGTAATAAACAAGTTTTTGAATTTTTATTAAATAGGTTTCCATATGAAGAGCGAAAGAGAGATTTGAGGATAAAGTAACACCTAGGTACCGGAAAGAATAAACCTCATTGGGAAGAATATCCAAAGGTTCAGGAATGGGAGAGGGTCGCAATCTAAACACACACTGTACTGATTACTGATTGTTGAGTAGGAGTCCATTATTTGAAGACCATGCGGAGACGTGATCTAAGCCATCCTTTAAAGACTGCAAATGAGTCAGGTTTTTGAGTGGGTGGCCTACGACCATGTCATCGGCATACTTAACATACAGGCAATCGTTTGGCTATCTCAAATCATCAGTATGTAGGGAGAAAAGATGAGGGGATAAGATGGAACCTTGTAGAACTCCACAATTATTTGTAAGAATTGAAGATTTTCTCTTTCCCGACTGAACAAACTGAGTGCGGGAGGAAAAATAATCTCTAAGCCAAGAGACAACCCAGCTCGGAGTGTCGCACGCAGCTGCTTTGGTCAGGAGGAGTTGGCGCGGAATAGTGTTGAAGGCGGATGAGTAGTCGGGAAAAGCACATGCATATGCACGGCATCCCTTGTCTAAGTCTCTCAAAGCTGAATTAACATCTAAGGCAACAGCATCCAAGGTGCTACGCTTTGCCTTGTATGCAAATTGTAGAGGATCAGACAAATTGACGGAGGAGTACTTAAGGGAATCTAATGCAACTCGTTCAGTAAGTTTCAGGAGTGCAGAAGAGCAAGCAATAGGACGGAAAGATTTATGAGCAAAAGTTAAAGATTTTTTATGGATTGGAGTAATTCTTACTGTACGCCAGGCGTTAGGAATCTTTGACTCTATGAAGGATAGATTAATAAGGCGGGTCAAGACTGGAGCTATCTGCGAACAGCAAGACTTAAGGAGAAAAGGAGATTACACCGTCCGGCCCAGCCTCCGTTGACCTGCGAATCTTTTTGAGATGTTGTTCCACTGTTGTCACAGGAGTAAAGTCACATGGTGGTAGGTAAATTTCGTTTGGGCGAGAAGGGGAGTCGTTCGAAGTACAGATAAAATTTCGATTTAAAGAGTTTAAATCTACGTCAATGGGTTCAAGCATATTACGTTGACCAGTGAGACGTTTGAGATTCCTCCACAGTTCAGCAGAAGGAAAAGGAGAGGAGGGGGTGGATGAAGTAGAAAAAAGTTGACTAACGAAAAAACCATTTAGTCTGGCAATTTCGTTCTTTAATAAAACATTGATATCCTTCACCTTGTCACGCTGACCTAGTTTGTAGAAGGATTCTTTGCGACGTCTCAAGTGTTTGAGGTATGGTGAGGAGATTCTGTCAGGCCTGACCATAACAGTTTCACGGGACAACAAATATCAAAAATGTGATTCAAAAATAGCGTAAGATAATTAGAGCATAATTCAGCATTTTGTAGTGCTAGAAAAGTTGGGATGGTACTAGTAATTGAACTCTGCAGTAAGTGGATCTTATCTACGGATGTGTCTCGAACAGTAATTTTCCTCTCGGGTTTTGTAAGCAGTTGACGCTTAGAGGTGGAATAGACTTTTGGAAGTCCTAGTAGCACTGAGTGATCAGACCCGGATAGTGGAGCTCTATTTTTAATACAAAAAAGCTTTGGGTAATTGGTCAAGATGTGATCAAGAGGGGCATCAGCCCGTGTATTGAATGAAACAAGGTCATCAAAACCCAGAAGGGTAATGGGCCGAAAATTCACACGGTTAAAATCACCGCACAAAAGAATAAGATGGTCTGAGGATAATGAAGCAAGTTTTTGTGTGAAGAAGTGAAAAAAACGGCCCAGAGAGCCTTCGTTTGTGGAAGGGGGGGGGTGTAAATACTGACAAATATAATACCCTTAAAGCTATTTAACAAATGCGGCTTACAGATAACAGCAATTACATCAATTAAATCACCAGAATATGAAAACAGGGGCTTACAATTTATACACCAGTCTTGATTGACAAAAATGGCCACTCCTCCACCTCTACTGCCTGTTGGAGATGCTCTATCATTTGGAAAACAACAAAATGTCGAAGGAGTGATAAGTTCCGAGTCAATATGGCTATTCAACCACGTCTCCTGAAGGCAAATTACTCCTGTTTTGCCATGTTCTTTGGTTGACAGAAGTGATTCCAGATCATGGGCTTTGTTAAATATCGATCGACAGTTAGTCGAAAGAAAACCCGGGATTGACAACTTGTTTTAAGGCTGGCGTTTAAGCGCAACTTGCCATCCACAGCGACGTTGCTTTCGAAAAATTGGCCATTGCTGATACGAGCGTGGGAAGGCCAGCGAGGAAGGACGAGAAACAGGACAAGTTGTCAGAGTGTAACTGCTGCTGGCACGGTGAGTTCGTTGCATTTGGGAGCGTAAGAACGCCAACGCAGGACAATCGCAGAAACGTCAAATAGGCCGCAAAGTGCAACCACTAGAGCCATGATCAGGAGGCGGAAATATCGATGCAGAAATTTCGCAGGGTTTAAGCTCCTTTAAAAAGGTGCTAGCATACTGTAAAGACAACTTCATAGGAATAGATCAATTAAAACAAAGGAATAAGACTGGGGTATGCAATTAATAAATATTCATGTGACTGGAGGAAAAAAAACAAAAAATGGCGGCTCAATTTCAAAAGCCCGCCGTAAATTTCCTATGGGCTGCATACGGGAAGACTTAATTCCAACTACATGTTAATAAACAGACTCTACAATCGCCTGGTTAGAGAAACAAAAGTACATATTACATGAAAACATGCCAAAAATTATAAAATTGTAGAATTGCAAATGTCTGAAAATCACAACCCAATATAACAAGCCTAATAATTTGCTTTTCGTGTCATTCAGGCTGCCTGTACGGGCGACAGCGGAGGAGGACTGTACTGTTTAACAGAAGGTGACAAGTGGGTTGTCTAGGGCGTAGCCTCTTACACCGGCAAAAACTGCTCTAAGGAATTCACAGTTTTTGCACTGACTCCGCTCGTGCTCGGCTGGATCAAACAGAATGTTGTCGCACACAATTAACCAACATTTATTTTGCTGCACCAGTATACTTTAAAAATAGTTTTCGCCAATAAAGACACCACCTGATCCATTTTACGAACTCTCCCATATACATGATAAACAGGTACGGTGTCATTATTGACCAATTCAAGGGAGGCCAAATTGTTCCTTTCTGACTGATTAGCCGCCGTCAGCAAGACACATGAAACCCCGAGACGTATATTTTCTAGGGCTAGATCCCAGAAACGACTGGCTAGATGTCCAACGTCTTATTCGTTGAGCCCTGGGCTCGTTCTCCTGTCCATTTCGATTGGTTATATAAAGTGGTCAAGGGGATTTCACCGATCGCCCTACTGAACTCACTGGATCAATTGAGAGAGCGAGAGGGTTCAAAGGCACAGTGAGACGAGTATATAACACAGTGCAATCCGTGAGTGTCCCTTTACAAACGTAGACGTATACACAGTAAATGTGCTAACTCGTGAGATGTTGGCTGACTCGGAAATATTACTTAAATAGGGTTGTAACATTAATTATCATGCTGCATAATCCCAAAACATTTGAGTTTCATCGAGATGTCGGCTTCTGAACGAACTACTCTCCAGCCGCCTGCAAAAACCACAGTCTGTGAAAATGACTGCTTACGTAGTATGATTTT
>CACRXP010000613.1:365220-397390 GCA_902702965.1 Spirometra erinaceieuropaei | reverse complement strand
AAGAGTCGTTTGGGTAGTCGCTCGTCGTCCATGCGCACCAGATGGCCGCTCCAGCGCAGCTGCATTTGTCTCAACATGGAGTACTACTACTACTACTACCCTCCAAAGACAATTTACATTTCATCCAAGAGTTTCCTTATATATTCAGCCGCAGTGTGCTTCAATTTGCAGTCATTGAAGAGTGGAATCGGGGTACTATCAAGGTTAGCAGTGCGAATAAAACCTCTTTCACCCTCGCATTTACCGAGGCTGTCTAAACCCCACGAAGCGTTAGCTCGTGGTGAGATTCCGGTCTACTCACCTTCAACGGTTGCCTCAGCAATCTCCATTACTGTTAGAATTGATGTTAACGCCTGTCGGATGGAGATCTCGAGATCAAAGGGGTGAATCATCCGGCCGGGGCTGCTTCTGCTGTCACAGTTAATACAAATATACAAGTCCGCCATTGCAACAATCGATCGACTTTTGAGCCTCACATCGACAATACCCGGAATGAGGGTGGCTGTGCTCATGATGGTGTAGGTAGAACCAAAAAGCTCCAGACGGTGGCGTTAAGCGATGGCGACTCGACCATTACTACTACCACCTGCAGCATTACTGCCGGTGCTGTGGAACGCGTCAATTTTAGGATTGTGAAGGTGTGGATGCGACGGAGAAAGGCCAAGCGGAGATCCCGAAGAGGGGTGCGTAAAAAGGATGTACCACACCAAGGCAGTATCGACATTTGCTAGCTTGGAGGTACCGGTGCTGGTATAGACCTTCCTGCCTTGGCATGACGAGACATTCGAGAAGGGCTCCTCCAGGGGTGACAGTGTGGAAAAGATGTCCCGGCCGGGTTCGCCGTCGACTATTAGACAGAAGGTAGTAATCTGGATGCAGAGGTCACAATAGCATTCGAAGAGGACTGACGCCCAAGGCAGAGTTGAAGCGACGAAAGGCGGCTCCACGTGGCGATCTTACGTCGCTCCAACATCCTCAGAACAGTCACATCCACTCCGCTTGCTTAACATAACAGTTCGACCGTTGTTGCCGACCATGTCCGCCGTGTGCTCCACAGCAAGATGAGAGCAGGCACGGTGACATGTGTGTGAGTCAGTCTATAGTGGTAGTAGACTTGTGTAGCGTCAACCGCACTCTCTTCTCCCCCACCGGCATCCGGTGTCAAGAAGTAGTCAAAAGGACCGGGGACGAGAGAGGGCGCAGGTTGTTGGCATGGCTGGACCCGCACCTAGACGAACCAACACACTCCCTGGTTCACAATAAACACTTGACCAGGATTTCAACTAACAGCAAAAGTAGGTCCGGCCGAGGAGGAGATGATGCGAGTCACGGGACAACCATGCATGCGGCCTGTATACCCAGCGGGAGCGCGAGCGCTTCCACCGGCAAGGAATCAGGTGCCAAAGAACTGCCAGCACACAACAGACTGCGGGGACTACGGTTTGCTGAAGCATGGCACAGCATACGCACACAATCCTTAAGGCCAAACCACAAAAAATATGCCATTGGTGACACCACCAAGAAGGCGCACAAGTGCGATCCCCGGTGACACCGTCTCGCAGCGTATTAGTGAAGTTGTGGCCTGATCGCATAGAGTGAATGAGACACCATGTAAACCAGAGGTACCAAAAACACCGTTGTGGTACAGGTTAACGAATTTCTCGGGCCGACGTCTTAATACTGTGTGATGCATGATCTGACAAGGTACCTTAAAAGCAAGTAAAATGCACACTGTACCGCGCTTATGTACGCGTAGTAAGATCCTGCGGCGATTGTACGATAGGAGTTTTCATATGCCAACATAAAATGTGCTGCTTGCTCCCCCATCCTAGGAAGCTGACCTGCATAGTTACTATCCAAACCGTCCGCGGAGACCCAGACGCGTCAATTACCACGGACCCTGTAGTATTAGTAGAAACTCGGGATTGGAAAGGTTCGGGGAAGATACTGATGGAACCTCAATTTTACGGTTTTTCCGACTCACGAGTTTGACTTCTTCTCGGACCATATACGCTCCATATGCTTTTTGTACTGGGTTGTGCCCGATAGCGGGCTTTAGTGGGCGGCGTGACTGAAGAGGTACCGAGTCACCTAGGAGCAGCTGCCGTCTCAATCCTTTCATTCTTCGCCAACCTCTGATATTATTTAAATTCCAGTCACATGAAAATACTTAGAGTTTATTTCCTATGAATTCCTGTGTGCAAAGCGAGATGGAAAAGACTGTTTCTGTGCAGTATAGGAAATGCGTGACGGCCAAGAGAAAACGCGACCAACAGTGCTTAGTGTTCGACGACGTTAGAGAGTTGCAGTGACTGATAATGTCTATTAAGAGGAAAATTAAATCAAGAAATCATCTAATTTTGTGGTCATCGATAAGGCCCAAACACAGATTGACCCTGTGAGGATGCAGAGATCACCTTTTAGGAACCAGCTATACCAAACCCACCGTCGTACCGACTACATAAATAAGTTTACTGGATAAGTTGGGTGCATGCGAGGCGTATAATAGTGGGCTCGTCTGGCAAGAAGGTTGTCTTCATCAGGGAAAAGGTAAATCAGGCGGTCTCTAAAAATAACTTTCGACGTGGGCTGTGGAACGATTCGGCCGTGCAGCCATGCTGAACATATGCACTCCGTATTTTGTAAATTTAGATGCAGCAATATTTTTAGGTCAACCTCCGCCAGGAAAGTGGGGCCGCTAGTCCTACGCGGGCAACTCAAGACTGCTGCACCTACCAACGGAAACCCAGTAAAAAAACTTCAAGATAAAAGTTTCAAGTGCACCATCACAAAATAACGACTGAAGAAACCAGCAATTCTAGCTTTGAGACCTATTTTTTGAACAGTACCTTACACCCTTAAAGGCGCTTTCGCCAGGAAAAGGCCTGAATCGCAGAACAGTCCTGGTCGATGGAGCACTCCGGAGGTGGCTCCATATTACTAGAGGAAAAGGAGTTTTGGCTGGTACCGCTAGTCGTGGAAGGACTAGATCCTGTGGAGATTGCAAGGACGTAGTTCCTATGGAGTGCGTTAGCAAAAAAGGTCTGCGTTTTTCACCTGCTGACAAAACTAACAATTGGGGAAATTCAGAGGGATCGAACGTAAGGCCAGAGGAAGACACACCTGGATTGAGTAGATTGCTCGAGGAAAGGTTGCTGGATCCTGAATAAAGTGCAGAGTTTGAGCTCATTGGAGAACATTTACGGAGCATTTATGTAAAGTTGTTTTTTTTAGAGTTACTTCACAGACCAGACACCGAACCCGATGGCTCAGCATTTAAGGGGTGGTTGGCATTGCTGAGGCCGGAAAGCGTGGACGTTTTCGAAAGCCCACGAGACGGATTATAATTAAAAAGCATGGGTCCGTTATCCATACTGACGTCAGGATGGTAATTTTTGAGTAAGCGTTCTCCAGAAGCAGTCACTCCTTTGCTTCTGCTTGTGGGGTAGGTAAAGAGGCGTATGAGGCGTTGAGATTTGGGTAAAGGTCATCAAACATCGAGACTTTGTTGGTACTGCTGAGAGACCCCTTTTCGCGTGCGATGGAGGCCACATAAAGTAAGAGCCATCGTAGGCTGACCCTCAGTCCACTAATCGTCTACTCCACACAAACACACACTAGATTGACTTCGAAGTTGGAGTCGAATAGTCGGTTGGCAACCTTTCAAAACACGGATTGTAGCGTACCTTGATATTGTCGAACACGTCAGACTGTTTATGATGAAGAATATGCGTTTAGAGTCTACCTCTCTCTCTCTCGCTCTCTTCCCCTTCCTGTTCACCAGACGATTGTCCGGGCCCAGCACAACACATCGGAATTGTAAAAAATGGGGGTAAACTGCTCGGATTTCTCATGCGTTAGGATGTCATGGAGGCCACATGAAGGAAGGGCCAAGGAGCACCATTTACAGTGTTGCGTGGGAGGCACCGATTTCGCGTTCGTGATGAGTAATGAGGAACAGGTTCGTGTGGCGTATGTGATGGCGAAGAAATGCGTGGTGATGGGGTTTAACCGAGGATGTTTTGTCGCAGGTTTTCATGGGTGTGCATTTGGCCTCATAGACCCTGGCGGCAACTGGAGGGGCGTGAGCAATGCAGAGAGTGGGAGGAGGACGTGGCGAGTGTATGTTGGGGCTCCTGGCACTAGTGCGCCATTTCAGTGGGATGGCTTCTCTAGTAATCGACCAAGCCAATGCCTACATCGAAGATGAGATTATAACAAGGACAGGTTAGGATATACGTTTATGAAACGTATATCTTCCGATCGGATTTTCTCAGCGAGGTTAACGTTCATGCGATCTGCTGTTGTGAAATGCTACGAATACAGAGGGTTCAGTTTTTTTTATTCGCACCGTTGATTTCCGTTGTATATTACATAAAAGGCATTTCAAACTCAATTGACTTCTACTTTTGACTCTTCATTTACTCGCCTGTCCCCAAACTTTCAGTCACAGTACTGTTTACTGCAAATAGTAGTTGAAACCTTTACCTCCACATTCTTACTCCTATATGACAAGGAACGCACTGCACGCAGTGTGCACGGCATTATGTACATTGCAAATAGAGTGAAGCATCACGGCCCACTTGAATTCTTCTTGTCCTTTCTCCTTGGAAGCTATCTAGACAGGTTGAAGAAATTAACAAGAAGTCCATCGGGACCTCGGCAGCAGATAACTAGACATTTGAGAGACATCGATGCCGCAATACACGCCAAATAGATAACCGATAACTAAGCTACTTCGTATATAAAACCCTCGACAACGGGCTGTGCACAACGAAATTAACTAGCAATATAAGTGTGCAAGAATTATATGCCTTTGCGCTGACAACACACAGGCTAATAGGGGCATTTTTACTGACTGTAAGTTAACATATGCCGAGAACATAATTTACTGTTCCGGCGGGCGTGCTCGCATAGTCTACTGTGATTTCACTAGCATCCTTGCTTACTTCGATTATCCGCGGCAATTATTCTTTCTAAGGTTGCTCAAAACTGAACATGGTAACACAATTAGCTTTTCGTCCTTCTCTTCCAATTTTTGCAAGTACGCATTTCTTCGAATCACTGGCCATTATATTTTAATGGAAGTTATTAACTGGCTGCGAGCGGATCTCATTTTAGCGCTGAGCAGCGCCCCCGTACAGAAGGCCAAATACTGTCAACTCGTTTGCGCTAGCAATGGTGGTAAAGGCTGCAGCCGTGCAACCTCGAGTGGATTGCGGACATTGAAAGTAAAGTATTATGTAGAATTTGGACGATCATAGATCACTGATTACATTTTCCCCTTTAGGTTTGTTGACATCACTACGGGTTAAAAGGCAACTTCCAATCTTGGAAAAAGGTAGCGTCATTCTGAGCATGACCATTACCCCTTTATCGGCAGTAAGTTAATAGCGCACAGTTAGTCCTAAATTTCGGTATTTGAGGGCAGTTGACACGAACGCGAACTAGTCCGCAAACACACGATCAACTGCAGACCTTTCCTGATACGATGATTAGACCTTGTACTAGCTACTATTGCGCCTTCAGATTTCCCTGTGTCCTTGTCATCTTCATGACCGATGGAAATGTGGCATAATCTGTATGTAATTTTCCTCTATATTGAAGTTCCCTCAAGGAGGTAACTCCGTTAAATGAAGAGCTACAGGCCGTAGAATGCGTGCGTACGAACATTGCGGACACTAAGGGTGCGCTAGCTGACACCCTCAGCCATGACCCCAACGAGGCCTCTGAAAACCCCGGTAGGTCAGTTTTACTATGAGAGAAAATTATTAAGGAGCTGAATACATGTTTAGCGGACGGAGACTGTCAAAATAAGTAGATAGACTTCTCATTTTTTTTACTAGACCTATCATTTGGACTTCTAAAGTTCTGTGCTTTGGTGACCTCGTCATGCGCAGATGTTCTTCACTATTTGATAGTCGAATTAGTACTTGTCAGTTTAAGGCGAAAAATGCGAAGAACGGTCTCTGGGATACATAAATATACGGGAAGACAAAAGGTAAGTTTTTTATCAGGTGACTACATGCTATGCAAACGTTTTCGGGAAATGGGTACTTTAGAAGAAGTCAGCCTATTCTCACTCGAGTCGACCATCACAAGACATCAGAAAAGGCAGCTGGACATTTTCGCAATCATTTTTATGCCTTCATTTTGGTGAGGGTAACAGGCAAAGCCTTTGAAAACCCTATTGTTTACGTGTCGGTACGCTATATACAACTGTACAATATTCTGACATATGGTCAGTATTAAAATGGTATTCACTAAATTTAAGTAACACTGTTTTTTGGACGAACTCCTGTCTGGGGTTGATTTAGTATTTAGTTCGGGTTCAGACTAGCGAAAACAAGGCACGCGTATAGTTATCCAGGCGATTCTTCAGGAGCTGTAAGTATTTCACCCCACAACTGGTTGACGAGATCATTTTGAAAGCGAATGCAAAAGAAATTTCCCGTCGCTCCTGTGCAAGATATTTAATCTCGTTCTTGGAAGTGAAACTTATCCTACTTTGTGGAAGGAATCACACATTTTGCCTATCCTCAAACACGGCCACTCTACGTCATTCGACGACTTTCGACCAATATACACACCCCCTCCCCCGGCAGTTTCGAAGATCATAGAGACACTGATCAAAGATACGATGATATGTCACTTAACAGAGAATGACCTACTCAGCACGGATTTCTTAAAGCTCGGCATTGTGACACATACCAGCTCTCTGTCTTTCATCATGCTCTCCAATCTAGAGACAATGGTTCTGCACTTTACACAGTCTATTTCGATTTCATAAAGGCTTTTGATCGTGTAGACCATTCTCTTCTACGCTTGAAACTTTCCTCTTTTGGAATAGGTTGCAACCTGAAATCTATATCATCTTACCTGGGCGCTCGCACACAGCGGTTTCGATTTCCATTGTTAATCCCAAATCCACATGCGTGAGGATTGGAGTAATTCAGAGTAGTGTACTTGGCCCACTATTATTTTGCTTTTTTGATGTACCAGATTCATTTCAGAATGTTAAGCCCTTCATGCATGCTGATGGTCTGGAATTTGCACATCGGTATGAGTCGGCAGATCGCGACATCATTCTGAGACTCTTAAAGAGCGACCTACAGGCCTTTGCCCAATGGTGCTGCACATGGCGCCTTTCTCCTTCTTGTCATAGATGCTCAGATATGGTGGTTGGCGACGACCACCAGCTTCAAGTAGGTACTGACGGTCACGACACAAATGTGTCTAAAGTTGTTAAGGAACTGGGTATATCATACTCCAAGAGTCTCAATCGTTCGAACACTGTGCCCTGACAGTCTCCAAAGCACGCAGAAAAACGGGACTATCACCGAAATGTCAAAGCTAACGATATTAGAATGCGCCTTTATAAATGTACGTCAGACCTGGCCTGGGATACTATTCGTTTTTATTTAGCCTCATGCGTGCTGCTGTGCGGAAGAAAATAGAATCCGTCCAACGCTTTAGTTTTTGACCGTCATTATCTGACCTTCCAGGAACGTTGCGGGCTTACTGGTCTTAATCCCTTGTAGTTTAGGTGGTTGCATTAGGGGACTAGTTTTATTGTTTAAGCTTTTAAACAATCGTACTTTTAGCCCGCTTAATATCTTAGAACATCTTGATCACCCCCAACGTAATTGTAACCGTGAGTTCTTTTTATTTCTTCCTCTGGCGCGTGCCATTAAATATCGTCGTTTCTTTTCTGTGACTGCAATTTCAACTCGGAACAAATCACCCAGGGATGTAAAAATCCTGCAAAATTATCATTTGTTTAAGAGAACTACCACGCTTTTTCTGCATTCAGAAAACTCGCACAATTTTAGTTGTTGGATCCACCGAACTGATTTTTCGTAGTGATTTATTTCGTTATCTCTGATCCCCCTACCCGGTTTCATTCGGTGGCAAATGATGCTGACCCTGCAATCTGCAACATTTCGGACAACTTCTTCAGCCGACAGCGGGCAAACGTCCTTTTATGCACCCTGAGTGGTGCAGTCCGAATTTCATGAAAATGAATAGAGACTGAAAATATCTGATGCAGTGTTAACCATTCATTTCTGAACTGACGCCATTTCATGTGCTGTAGTTTTTTAAGCCATCCAAACTATCGAAAACACTATCTTCTTTACTTGCGGGGGGGAGTTATCACTGTCAGCCCGATCCGTGCTTTGCCTTTCTTATACGATGCTTGTAAACTGACGTAAAATACAGTTATTATTATTATTATTATTATAATCGGCGTAGACGAAAAGTATGGATGCTCTTCTAATGCAAACCATGCAGTGTCTTGTTACTGTTCCGGGTGGGCAAGGAGATCTCTTTCATAAGTGAATTCTGAGTAAATAAAATACAGAGAACTGATGCTTTCGTTTGGTCATCCGTCCCCGTTACTTCATTTTGGGACCTCAGCGCCGAAATCGCTTTACGGTTGCTTCTGCCATTACGTATGCAACCATGTAGGATCTTGGAATACCTTAACGAGTTCTGCAGCATGCTGGCTCATAGGTTCTTTGAAGTCCATTGACCTTACGTTTACGCACATCCTGATGTCATTTGTATTCTCGCAACCGTTCGGAGCTCCCCGTTGGTCGGAAGCGCCTCCAAATTTTATCTCTCCTCTTGAAGGCGACCCGGAGTCCCCACTTCATTCACGGTGGGCAGTTGTTTGTTTTCATTTATCTGCGTGAACAGTTTAGATCAGTGGTTCTTTTAATCATCGAGCCGAACGTGCTCCAGTATTTGTTAGTTGTTTTTCGTAGTGGAGTATGTCCCAGTGTTACTGAGACCTGAGTTCGCATTTTGGAAGAAATTCCCTTTCAGGCGATTTTTCAATTGTTTGGGCAAGTCAGACGGGGAGAATATGGAAAAGTCGAGGGGCACCACAATATGATCATTAACATTTCTTAACGGTAGATCTTGTATATCCATTACTCTTTCCTCACCTCAAGTGAGCACCAGGTCTAGGCAATGTGGACATTGTCCTTCCCTAACACGTGTTGCAAATGGTGCATTCTATAAAAGCAGCTTTTTTGTGTTGCCATTTGGAAAAAGTGATGGCAAAATGTATGCAGTAGACCCAAAAGAGTCCAAGCATAGAAGTTGATATTGGGAGCTTTAAGTCCCCAACAACAAGGAAATACTTTTTCAAGCATGTCTTGTCCGGTTTCGTTAGAAGAAGATCATTGCGTTCGGCAATCTGACTTGGGTGAAGGTGTTCAACTGCAAGTGCCAGCGACCGGGCCTACTTAATAGAGGAGAAACTTCACTCCGGCTGTTGTGGGACGTTGCTCAGAACCCGCGATTAAATTGCATTGACAATTGCATCAAAAAATTGGATTGCGCTTCTGTGCGCTAGTTTGTCGTTTTCGGGCAACCTGTTGTCAAAGGAGCTGACGAGGGATCAAATGCAGGTGTTACGACATGAAACCTTATTCGACACAGCTGACGCCAAACCTGTCAACGTGACTGCAGTGATGAACTCGATCCTCAGTCAGACAGAGGCGACGGATGAGTCTAAGAACCTTATCCGATACCAAGTGTCGTCTCTCCTCATGGCTCACAGGCCGCGCAAAGTACTGTCTAAGTTTGAACGTGACGCAAAGACAAAGACCGACAAAGACCTCGTTGTCGTCCCTACGGACAAGGGACTTTCGACGGTTGTTTTGGACTGGACTGACTACTGTCAAAAGGTCAAACGGTTACTAGGGGACCGTCAGTCCTATGCCCCTTGCACAACCAACCCCGTAAAAACACCGACACGAGAAATCAATACAATGCGTTTGGCATTAGAAAACTCGGGCGCAACATCACCGATTGACCGACGCATGACGGAAGCCCAGGACACGACCTTGACCAGCTTCTATGGCCTTCCCAATGTGCACTAAGTGGAGTGTTCACCTCCGGACCCTCGTCTCACTCAAAGGCATTCCAGCTTACGTACTGGTGGAATGGCTGTTTCGGTGTCTCAAATTTCTGACCGCAAATTCAGACACTACGGTCAGTACGTCAACACAATTCTGGGAGAAACTTAAAGGGGTTAGTCTCCTCTCAAGCGGCGTCATGGTTTCTTGTGATATCACGTCCCTTTCTACTTCTGTTCCACAGGACCTGGCAGTCGAGACCATCGAACTACCCTTACGAGACAAATCTGATGTAAAGGGGTACCGCCTTGAACACACCCAAATCTTCAAACTCCTGAAGTTATGTCTAAAGGCACACTTTACATCTAACGAAACAATCTACGAGTGGATGAAGGACACGCTAATGGGTTCACCGATTTCAGGACTCATAACCAAGGCGGTCCTGCAACGGTTGGAGTCGCTGGTTTTTCGACATCATATACCGAAATTGTGGGCTCGGTATCTGAATGATACCTTCGTTGTCATCGGACGGGGTCAAGTGCTGGAATTCACAGAACACCTCCAGGCAGTCTTCTCGGACACACAGTTTACGATGGAGAAAGAGGGTACCAGGTAGCTGACCCTTATTGATGTTCTCGTCTGCCGCAAAGATTGTGGTGGTCTACCAAACAAAGCATTCCGGAAAGCGCGAACATGAGCGGGGTACGGAGCTACGACAGAAACCACTTAATCAGTCACAAACGTAGTTGAGTAAGGGCGCTATGACAGCGTGTGGAGACACAATACAGTGAACCAGAAGACAAGGCTGCTGAGTTACGATACCTTCGACTAACGCTTAGAGCGAATGGCTACCCGCGCAAATTCATCTACGAGTGCCTGCGTAAACGAGGCGAGAGACGAAATCCAACTGTCTCCAATTTTGGTGAGCTCTTCCGTACGCGAAGAATGTCTCGGAAGCCGTCAGTCGCCTTCTTACACCCCTTGGAATTGGGGTCGCACACAGACCCGAAGAAACCTCCAGGTGCTAGATCATAAGGCGAAAGACCCGTTGTCATAACAAGAAACATCTGGATTCGTTTACAGGGTCTGGTGCAGTTTTGGGTAAAGCAACTGCGTTAGAGAACCCGAAAGACTAATCCGGACGCGGATGACCAAGCACACAGCAGCAGCGGAAAGGAACGACGCCAACTCCTAAGTCACGGTTCATTCGACAGGACCTAACCACACATTCAAGTTTGACGAAGCAGAAGTTCTTGCTTGAGACGAAAGCCGTGTAAGCCGCGAACTACTCGAGCCATGGCCTTCCGTTCCCCAACCAGTCGATAAGCCCAACGACCTCCTCGCTCCATATAAGGCGCTTAGACTTTGCCTAGGCAGTAGTTGACCGTGAGGAGAGCGTGCGGATGTCAACTGTTCCTGATGTCAATGTCGGCGAGCCAAATTGCCCATGAGTCCCCGAGGATGACAAAATCTGGCAGCCGGCCACACAGGCGCAAGCAACTGATTGGCAACCGCATAATTGAACACCTAGCCTATCGGACCGTGATGCGTTTGGGAGGTGCCAACTGTGTTAAGCATGTAGCGGTCTAGCAACTACATCCTATAAATACTGCAACACCTGGATAATTTACCATCCCTTCTGACTCTGTCTTTTATGATGGACTGAAGCGAGAATCCGAAACGCCTGGTTAATATAGCTCTTGGTCCAGCGATCGTGTCATCTTCTTTGCGACTATCTTTTGGGACTCGCCTCTCCGCTTCTATTAACAAATTATTATCACTCCATCGTTCTTCTATTCGTTGAGCGAAAAGTCTAGAGCGAAGTTTCGGCTTCAACACTTGCGCGCAGCTTTCTTGAGTGACCACGAAGATGAGGCGGAAGGTGCCACTGAAAATGTCCTCAAAGCTCAGTTCTTGTCCAGGATCATCTATTAACCGGCAGACTAAGGTCCATTACCTCTCACGATAGTAGTTTGATGCGTGGTTCCGAGACTAGTAACTCCCATGGGTTGAACCATGTCCACGTTCGTATATGTTTACTTCCTTATCACCTTACCTTACACGTTCATTTCTCATCCGTGCCAAAAATACCACGTTCCAGACTCCTCGATGTCACAAAAGTCCGGCAAAGCAGCACTGTCGAGGCCCTGGGCAGAGAAATCCGGTTCTGTTTTACTACCCGAGCCGACGGAGAAGGCAGTAAGCAGTGGTCGTCACTGAAAACGTCGATCTATGGGGCAGCTGAGAAAATCTTTGGATATACCCAGCAACGCTGTAGTGGCTGGACCAGCGGTCGAACCGTACAGTTTTCTGCTCAGACGGCTTGAGCCAGGTCCCGTTAAGATGATTCCTTCCGTCAGCTTCGGAAGATGACGTCAAAGTCGGATAGGGATGACGGGAAGCAATAATTGGCTAAAATAGCGACCTCCATGCAACAGCCTCGAAGGTTGGTACCGCTCGAGAACTCTCCCAACTTATCCGCCAGGTTAGTATTAAGCCCTGCACACCGAGTTACTCTGTTGGCGACGTGAATGACAGCTTTACTGCTGACAACTGGGTCAAATTCGAGCGCTGGTGTGAGCACTTCGAGCACCAGGTCTATTTCGGTACCCAGCCCACCACGACCTTAATCCCGTCTTCTGCGGAGTCTCTTCCCTTTCTAAACTATACAGACAATGTGACCCCCCTTCTGAAGGTAAAGTCGCCAATGCCATACGAAGGCTGCGCAACAACAAGTCATCCGGAGAGGACGGTACACCTGCTAAGATCTAAAAATCTTATTTTGGCACTGGCGCTCTGGCTCCATGACGTGATTGAACAAGCATGGACAGACGAGGTTGTTCCTGATGATTGGATTTAAGGCATCCTATTATCTATCCTCAAGAATGGAGATAAGACAAGATGTGAGAACTACCGCGACATAGGCCTCATCAACTTTGCTGCGAAGATGTCCGCTACTGTCCTTCTCAGGCGATTCCCGGCTGCGTATGATTCTAGGACGAGACCCAACCGAGCCGGATTTCGTGCTGGACGGGGATGTGCGAACCAGGTATTCACAGTGAGGGGCATTCTCAAATTTCGTCATGGCAACCAGTAACCGATGACCGTCTGCTTTGTTGACTTTGACGTTGCGTTCGACTCCGTCCATCGTAAGTCCATGTGGCGGATGATGACAATAGATAGTGAGCCACCAAAAATCATCGCCTTTTATTGTTCCACCACCGCGTGAGTTCTGGCCCACAACAATTTTTCCTAACCGTTTGGTATTCGGTCTGGCGTTCGACGGGGTTGTTTCCTGTCACCCATTCTGCTCAACTACTCTATTGACCGGATTATCGGGAGGGCTCTACAGGATGGAGATGTTGTTGAGTTTGCCCCCGGCAGCCAGCTGACTGAGCCCGAATATGCAGATGATATCGCCTTACTTGCCTCAAGTTTTCGTGATCTGCAGTTTATGCTGTCACGGGTGAACAGGATCCTCAATCGGTCGGTTCATCGATAAACGTTGGGGGGACTAAAGTTTTTTAAGCTGCATTCCTGACCAGACGTGGGCACCTCTCGAGATTGATTGCTGTCGACTTGAAGAAGTAAGCAGTTTTAAATATCTCTAGGCGAGACTAATACATAATGGCCAGAGTAAGGATGACATTGTCTCCGGAAATGATGCAGTCCAAGGGGTTTTATTAATCTTAAGAATATGTCTATGGACCCGACGCGACCTCTTCATCGCAACTAAGACCCGTGCGTACCGTGCGTCTGTCCGGTCTGTCCTTCTCTACGGTTGTGAATGCTGGGCTCTGCGCATGGAGGACGAAAACTGGAGGTATTTGACCGCCACTGCTTGAGGACCGTCCTTAGATTGAAGTACACCGACTTCGTCTCAAAGGAAACAGTCCGCGCTCGCTGCGACAACATCGCGAGCACTATTTAGGCCATCATTAAAGGTGACTGAGGTGATTCGTGCATATTCTTCGTCGTCCACCCAGGAACTCAGTGTTAATGTCCTCGATCCGGCACCTTTACCCCATTGGAGGCTTCGACGAGGGGGTCAACTCTAAACCTGGCTCGACACAGTTCGTCAAGACACGGAGGTGGTTCTTGGACCTTCGGTATTCGGTCTCCGTCGTTGGTAAAGAGAATGATTTGAACTGCCTGGATCTGCTGCCGTGGACCGTCACGCGTGGAGAGGTGCAGTTCGGGACATCATAGAGGCCAGCTAGATCGGGTGTGATCGCAGTAGTACCAAGTACAAGTATTACAGGTAAGTACAAGCATGATTTGTTGGCGTCATCAAACTTAGTGACCTCTTCTTCAACTGCATGAAGTCTGTACATATTAACAAGACAAGATGTTCCGCTAGAAAATTACCCAAAGCGACGAAACGTGGAAGGGAAATAAAAGTATGGAAGTTTGATCTAGCAAGCGAGTGGGCATGGTGAGGAAGAGGGAAGTTATCTAGGTCGGCGATTTCAGGTTACAGCTAGAACTCCTCAAGCCTGATTACAACCGCTCATCGCGGGATAGTAATCAGTTATGTCGGGGGAGGAAGTGGAGAAGGGGGAGAGGATAGGGTTATTGGTGTCATTGATCCTCACCGTTGCAGTGCGAAGTTGATTACGTGGTCCATCTGCTTACACAGTCCTGTCGCTTTCCTTCATATTGCAGTGACTTATGCAAAGCATCAAAGACGTCCGGTCGCCACACGAAATAGAACCTTAAATATGGTTGTTGGACTTCCCGCATGGCCAGTTTCTACCAGTCGTTTAACAATTCAACTCTTAGGTACCTCATTTTCCGCCCTCTGTGGCCATGTTGGCATAAGTTCAGCTGACTGAATCGTTAATTACCTTTCTGTGCGTCCAGTGTATTTTCACTCGCGATTACATGTTAATTCATAGACACGGTTTTACAAAACGTGCATAGGCAGGATTTCTTTAACTGGTATTACTGGAAATGCCGTTGAAATGCACATGAACAACTAGAGGCGGCATGCGTCCGTTCAATCGTACCTGGAAGCCGTCGTTTTTGTCACGTTTAATACTTTTGCACTCTTGATACGAACATTTATGCTGGACTATTTTGTCTGGAATGGCGACATTCATTGATGAATTTCTCCGGGTGTCCGTTTACGAATAAGCGTCCTTCAGGAATAGGACCTCTTCATGGATCATATCTGAGAGAAAGATCCTAGTGACTCTGTTGAACAGGCATAGAACCAAATTTTGTTTTCTTCGAATTGGGGAGAAACTAAAAAAGTGCATATACTGTGCCTAACAGTTGATTTTTCAGTAGACGAATCTCTAGATTCAGCCGTCTGTACGCCTGCATATGAGGAGGTCTAACACGGGCAGTATGTCATTTTTCTCCTTTCGGATCGTGAATTTCACCTTTTTATATGGCACGTTCAGTAATCTCCGCACTTGAGGATGGGTGCAAGGGTCCCCGAGTCCGGCAGTAATTCCCCGTCTTTTGGGCTATTGACTAGGGCAACAATGTTATCTACATAACGTCTATAGAGTACGACTCGCTGTAAGTGTTGTGTTAATTTCCGTTTAAGTTTTGTGTGAGGGTGTCCGCTAAGGCGGGCCCCAATGGACTGTTCTGAGCTAAACCGTCGATTTTTGACACAAATGTCACTGAAGAAGAACTGTACGTTCGTAATCCATGTATTCAGTAGCTCCCGCAATCGTCCTGGCTACAGGCATTGTTTAGTAGCGTGTTCTCAAATTATGACAACAGTTTCACTCAGCGGCACGTTAGTAAACAGGCTCCGAACGTAAATCGGTATCATGTGTTTGTTTAGTAAATTTGAATCCGTCAGTTCATCTACGAATTAGAAGATATCTGATTTAGGCAGCAGGACTGTGTCTGAGTCGTTCAACTTGTTCGACTAACCACTAGGGGTGTTTACGCTGGGGTCAATTCCTCATTTTGTAATTTTGGTAGACCGTATGGTATGGGAAAAAGTGAACATACGGACCT
This sequence comes from Spirometra erinaceieuropaei, assembly GCA_902702965.1. NCBI lineage: Eukaryota > Metazoa > Platyhelminthes > Cestoda > Diphyllobothriidea > Diphyllobothriidae > Spirometra > Spirometra erinaceieuropaei. The sequence goes on along the minus strand of CACRXP010000613.1, from coordinate 381,539 downwards.
ACGATAATCAGCCATTTTCTAGTCCACTATTTCGTCTTAATTGACTGAGCCCAACTGAGTACGACGGAATTATTCTGCGCTCCAACTGGGACAATTTCGACTTGGTTACCATTCCACAGTTACAGTCTCTGACATTGATACTGGAACCGTACGTACAGAATTACTTTGTGCACTTTTGGAATATTTTTTCACGCATCGAAATTCGCCAGGAACCTGGACTAAGTGCAATTTGTTTATCAGCACGGTCCAACTGACAACGCAACTGGCTACGCAACCGATTCGCGGATATACAGCCTAAAAAACCAATCGCTCAAAATCCTTCAAGGTCTGCAGTTATTCAAGTCCCACGAGATCTGGAAAGGGCTAAGTCGCTTCTGATTAAATTCAGCAAAATTTATCGGATTTTAAGTATTTTTTCGCTTATTGAGTTTTGAATGCTCACTTTAATTCATCCTATATAAGCCGACGTATTCGTTATAACATCGAAAGCGAAATTATACCTATTATATCACGTCGAAGTTTATGGATTCTCAGCAAGCTAACTGTAGTAGTACGGCCAGCGACGGCACCTCTTTGGAAGATAAGCCCGGTGAGTTGTCCTTCGCATCCAGAACGTGTGCTCGCTCTACCTTCGCCTCCAGCCAACGACCAGCAAAGCGTGCAAAAAGCGTAAATACCGCAAAAAGTGTGAGGTACGAAGACGAGCCTTGTGATGGGTGCGCAGATATTCAAATCAAAGTAGAACAACTGGAAAAGGAGCTTGCTGATTTAAGGACGCTCGTGCAACAGACCGTAGTCGGCCAGAACGTGTCCAGTGTTAGAATCCCAAAAACGAAGAGCAAAACGCAAAAAAACGCGAAAAATATCTCCTCGGGGGAATCTTCAAACACGAGTAGCAACTCAACAGCCAAAACCGCAGACGCCGGTAACAGCAGGACAATGAAAATGAAGCCGCCGATAAAGGGAGACTCCATTCCCACGCACGATGTTTTAAGCGATGTCGCAAAAAAATTACCTGTCGCGGAAGCCATCTCACCTAAGCCTCTTGCTGTAAGTGGTGGGATTTCTGTTCTGCATGGAGACGATATACCTGGGTCATCCAGTCTACTGTTGCCCTCTCGTTCTGGCAACCACCCCGAGCGCACTACGGAGCACGTATCTGAATGCGAAGACATAAACCCGTGGGTAGAGGGGAGAGGGAAACGCCATGACAGGATTCTGAAGTCACAGTCAGCCCTGATGGGGTGCTCGGGACAGTCGGTAGACAGTAAAAGTGTGCGTACAAGCGATGACTCCTTAAATCGTCCTCGCCCACATGCAGCGCATTCACCGGAAAGACAGAGTAAGGAGGACCATGCTCGCCAGCAGTGTCTGGTTATTCAGGGTTTGTCAGAATCGAATGCAGTCAGACCTGAAGACCGTGTCTCAGAGGACCTTGCTTCTTTTCATGGTCTGCTTAATCATTTACTGCCGGCAGACATGGAAATAAAGGTTCTGAAAGCATTCCGGATAGGAAAAAGGTGTGAGGACAGGACAGTAGCACAACCATCTCGCCCTCTCAAAATTATGCTGGAGAACAAAGAGCAAATCAAGTTTATCCTCTCTAAAAAATCCGATCTCAGAAACACACACAAACAAGTTTTTTTTCAACCGGACTATTCACCAGCGGAACGGTTGAAACGCCGGGAACTTGTCTTGGAGTTAAAATCAAGACTGAAGGATGGCGAACACGATGTGGCTATCTTCAAGGGGAAGGTAGTTCGGAAATATATGCCGTTTCAGTGGAACCAGCCTGTAATACTACGAACGACGACAGCTACTCAGCTAAAACAGACACCTTCGTTGAACCACCTGATCAAGGCGCCAACACAAGTGAGCCCGTAGCGTCCAGTGATCTGACTGAAACAAGGCATGTAAATGGAACCAATCAGGTAACGGAAGAGCCTAGAGAACACGACGTCCGCAATAACGGAGTAATGCTCACAGCAGTAACAAATGCAACCGGAAATTCGGCTGGTGCTAAACTGAGGTGCTTGTACACGAATGCCCAAAGCCTCATATCGAAACTAGACGAACTAAAACTTTGCCTTGTTGAGCAGTCTCCAGATGTTTTAGCAGTAACTGAGACCTGGCTGTCTGGGAATATTAGCGATAACGAAGTAGCCTTGCCTGGATACCAAATTTATCGGAGAGACAGGGAACATCGTCAGGGTGGTGGTATCGTTGTGTATGTGAATGACGGTTTGGCAGTGTCGGATAACACCACCAAGTTTTCGTGCACTACGGAAGCTATCTGGTTGACCATCAAGGCTACCGGTTCCCCGTGTCTCGATGTCCTCACTGTCTACCGACCACCTAGGACAGATCGAATCGCCGACACTCAACTATTGGAGCAGTTGGAGAAATTTTCCAGTCGACCTAACATCATGATCATGGGCGACTTCAACGCACCCGGAACAAACTGGAATACCCTCCAAGCGTCAGGTCCAAAATCGTCATTCGATTATCGCCTGTTGAGCAAAACATTAAATGCGTGCCTCACAGAACATGTAATGTTCCCAACGAGAACACGTGAAGGACAAAGGGCAAACTGCCTGGATCTGGTCTTTACGAAAACACCAGACAGCATAGACGAGATCGCCTCCATGCCGCCCCTTTTTCATTTTCATTTTGCTTAACGGATTTCTAATCTCAAAAACTATGCATTGCACTTTGTGCAGATTTTGCCTACATCGTTTAAAATTTGCATGTAAATTTATTTTTACTTGCTTTGATGGGACCCCAACGGGTCTTTAATAAAATAATTGAATTGAATTGAATTGAATTGACCACGTAGTGCTTATGTGGGATTATTTGTTATTCTCCATTTCACATACTCCAGACCACAAAAGACGTAATGTTTGGCGGGGCGACTTCAATCAGATGAGGGCAGACTTATCCGGTCTTGACTGGGGCTCTTTGTTTACGGGAAGTGCCAACGATGACTGGGACCTGTTCAAGAATGTCCTTCTGCAGCTCATCAACAACCACTGCCCACTGACTAGTGTAAGACTTAACAAACGCCCTGGGTGGCTAAATAGCAACCTCAAGAAAGAAATCAACAGGAAGGACAAATTGTGGAGAAAATACTGCGTCACTAGACAAGCTGAATGCTTCAACACCTACAAGACACAGAGGAACAAACTGAGGAACCTGATCATAAAGACGCGGCGGGAATTCGAGAAGAACTTGCTACAAAAAGCAACGCAGAATCCAAAATTACTCTACAGTTACCTCCGACGAAGTACAAGGAAAAGGCATCAAATTCCCTTAATAAGGACTTCTGATGGCGTTGAGATTGCTAATAGTAGAGATAAAGCTTCGTATTTTTCACAGTTTTTCCAATCAGTCTACACAAACGAGGCAAGGTTCCTTCCTCCCTCCACAGAAGAACTGCCGACTCCAAGCGTCAGTGATATACTCTTCCCAGAAGGCATTGTCCGAAGAGAATTAGAGGCATTGAACGAATCGAAGTCGCCAGGACCAGACGAGATTCCACTCAAGCTTCTGAAGGAACTTGCCAGTGAGCTCTCTGTGCCTTTGTCGATGCACTTTCAAACGTCATTTGACACTGGAACACTTCCTATCGATTGGAAGCTGGCGCATATTACTCCGCTACACAAAGGAGGTAACAGGACAGCGATGACAAATTACCGGCCCATAAGCTTGACATGCATTCTCTGCAAAGCTATGGAAAGGATCATAAAGACTGAACTGATGCAATTCCTGGAAGTTCGAGGCCTGCTATCGAAATGCCAACATGGGTTCCGAAAAGGAAGATCCTGCACGACAAACCTGCTGCAATCACTCCAGAGCTGGACCCGAGCTCTCGACGACAGGCACGCGGTCCACATAGCCTTCATCGACTTCCAGAAGGCTTTCGACACTGTGCCACACAAAGGCTCTTACATAAGCTGAAAAAATAGGGATCGGTGGCAACTTCCATAAATGGATCGAAAACTTCCTTGTGGGTCGACACCAGGTTGTGTGCGTCGGTCGGGGAAAATCAGATCCGGCTATGGTCGAGAGTGGTGTCCCCCAGGGTTCAGTACTGGGACCCATTTTGTTCCTTATCTACGTGGACGATGCCGCAAGAGATTTGGACTGTGAAGTAGCAATGTTTGCGGACGACATGAAGATATGGAGTGTAATTCGTGGTCCTGCCGATGAAGACAGACTGCAGATGAACCTGAATCGGTTGGAGGAGTGGTCAAACCGTTGGCTTCTGCGGTTCAACGTTGCCAAATGTAGCATACTTCGCTTAGGAACACAGCCAGATCCGCCAGCACAAGAGGGTACTTTCTGGGTGGTGCAGCCCTACAAGAGGTCGAAGCCCAAAAGGACCTCGGTGTGCTTACGACGAGTTCCCTAAAACCATCCGCCCACTGTTCGAGGGTAGCAAAAACCGCAATGTCCGTACTGTACGCCATCAAGCGTGCGTTTATGGACTTTGACGAAGAAGCCTTCTCTAAGACATTCGGAACATTCGTCCGGCCTCATTTAGAGTACGGCATACAAGCTTGGAGGCCATGGGCTGTTGTGGATCAAAACTGCCTCGAAAGAGTCCAGAGGAGAGCCACGAAGATGGTCAGGGGTCAAAGCTCCTTTCCTTGTGCGACCCGCCTAGTAAATCTGAACCTCTTTCCTTTGAGTTACAGGCAACTTCGCGGAGATCTCTTGCAAGCCTTCCGCATTGTAAAGGGGTTGGATTGCAGTCTGGCCTTCGAGGACTTTTTTGAATTTGCTACCACGACCAACCTCCGAGGTCACCCGTTAAAACTGCGCACTCAGCAGGCACGGCTGGATGTGCGGAAGTTCTCCTTCTCGGTTCGGGTGGTCAAACCGTGGAATGAGCTTCCCGCAGATGTTGTGATGTCACCATCTATACAAAGTTTTAAGAAGAATCTGGACATATTTATGTTCGGAAATGACCAAGAGCGATGAGAAGTCGAGCTCACCCCTGTAACTCCTTCTCATTTTGTCCCACCATTATGGGCGTGTTCTAACTATTTCAGCCCAAAACATCTATCTGTACACCACACATTTTTTACGTTGCAAATAGGGTACTCAAAGGCTTACGCCTATTTCCCTCAATAAACTGAACTGAACTGAACTGAAGGTGACTACTTAACTTTCCCCAGTAAGATCTTTCAATAAATTTGTTTCTTCTTTCTAATGGGTTTTAGAGGAGAGCTTGCTGGGACCGCTCGGTGCCTCTTCCATCTTAATCGCCTAATCGGCAATCAGAAGAAGAGGTCACGAAATTCTTTTATGTCAATGAGTTCTGTATGATTCACCGCCTTTGCTCTGCATGAATTTATTCACAGAAAACAATGTTTCAGACGTCCATTTTGCAGCGCACAATACTCCTGTAGCAATCCGCGCCTTCTAGCTCTCCATCGTTTTGCCACGCTGCCCTCCTGTTCACCTCACATTCACTGTCGAGTCGCTGCTGCTGGGCAAAAGGCTTTGTAGACGCCGAGTCGTGCAGCGTTTGTTGAGGCTTGTAGTCTTGAAATACTGCGGTCGGGGGTTTTGGCTCCAAAGGATGCTAAAGATATTACATTTAGAAGTTGCGTTATGTCTTCATTTACACAGGCAAGGGACAGGGGCGGTGAAGATGTCGTAACAAACGAATAGATCGAAAATGATTTAATACCGAAACGTAACGAAAATAGAGGGGAAAATAAAACTCGGGTGGATCTAACTCTGATAGTAGGCAACGGGATATGCAAACGCTAACAACTCAGTATTATGTGCGACACTCAATGTAATAATAGGAAAAACGTAATGATAAGCAAAATAGGAATAAAAGTACAAAAATAGTCGGATCGTAAGAGGATACACGAGAATGGGGACTAATCGGAAGGTCGTGATGAGAAGCGTTAGTTTTTGCCCACGTAATCACGGATTCTGAAAGGGAAGCCGGAACGAAAAAGCGCAGTTTATAATTCAGTATAATTCATTATATATGAGGGATAGAGGTAGAGCCTTGGAAAACCCTATTTACGTATGAAAAAACATGCAGATATTTACATAGCAGTTATACCAGTCCTTGATATCATGTAAATGTTTGACCATCAAGCATAAATTTATCTAGTCTTCTTTTGAAAGTGTCGATGTTTCCCGCCAAGACAACGGAGTTCGGCAATTTGTTCCATCCCTCAACCAGCCGTTGGGAGAAGAATTTGGCCCGCAATTGTCCGTTAGAGCTCGTCCCTAGCTTCGCGAGCGCTCGAGGCCAAGCAACGCTGTCCGTGCTCTGATAGACTGGTGACACTGAGACAGAGCGCAAGGCGCACACGCGCCGGGATCTAAGCACCTCAACGGCGGACACGAAACAAAAACAATTTACTTGGTGAGACCTCTCACTGCGACTGTTTGCAGAGCCTTTGTGTACGCTCTTCCTCAGTAGTAAAAGTTATCCAACCCAATTCGTCTTTCCTGACTTCTAATACTGGAAGCTCCGTCTTGTCGAACATACCATCCCGGCACTCCCATTGTGTTTTGCACGTTTAATACATCGCGGTGAAGGTTGCAGACTCTCCTATGTCCAGGCACCGATATTCTTCAGCGACGATTCCATGATAATTTGAGTGTCTTTCGATTACTATGTTATCACACGGTAGTTTCAGTCGTAGTTGATTGGACACCGATGGAGGGCGGCACACGGTTGCACCCTAAATTCTAAAAGTTATCTCTTGGACCACGTTTGCACTCGATGCAGATTGCTCTGAAAGGCTTTAAGGTCATTACCGCATTCAAGTTCCTGGGGGATTTCATTGACACAATGAATTAAAAAACAGTGTCCTAGAAAAACTTCGAGGAACAACGTAAATCACGTTCACCCAGCCTGATTTACTGTCTCTGATACACACGCCTTGTTTTCCACCAAACAGAAATGCCCTTATCCAGTTCAAAAACTTTGCACTGATGCAAAGAACGCCTAATTCGCGGAGGAGATGTTCATATGAGGCATTATTAGGACTTTCCAAAATCGTTGTACACTACAGGTACTTCGGAGCCTTTTTCCAGAGCACTAGTCAAACCTCCTTAAAAATCAACGAATTCAAGAGGTAGGAACTTTCTCGCTAAGAATCATGCTAAATATTCTGCATGGAGCAATCTTCATCAGAAAAATGTACTAAAGCCTGCCTTACAAGGATTTCCATGGTTTTACAAGAAAGATAAGTTAAGCTGACTGGCTTCAAGGTGTTTGCAAGCATTTCCCTTCCACAGCAAAGGCAAGCACCCAGTATTTGTTGACAACTCAAACAGGAATAAAAAAAGGCATTGCCATCTCTGCCAATAATGCCTTATTGCAAATTGTTTAGGACTGTCCGGCCGAACGATAACCAAAATTGGTGTTTACTGAGAATCAGTCCTTCAAACTAAATGAAAGCCCTGGCAGTTCTTGAAGTCTCCCCTCTTCTATGTTCCACCAGGTAGACCGTAATGAATTGACTTTTAGCAGTCCTCCATCTATGCATCCAGTTTCCTGCTATTGTCAACGAAATGACTAAGAAAACTCCGTTCTAACGGTCTTTTTTATCTTCCTTTATCTGCCTTCTCATGTGACTGGCTTGCAAAGTGTACCTATAGAAGACGTTATAACTAAACTAGAAAGGATATAACTAGTTAGATAAAAATACAATCTAAGAAAGAATGGGTGGCGGGTAAAGTGAACGGTTGATGCCTAAGGATCTACATATCTGGCCGATTTTTCCCCTGTGTATTATCTACGGCTTTAGAAGATAAGACTTGGAAAGAGAGTTGGGCTTGAGCATAAGAATTACGTTCGCAAATGAACTCCAATTTTGGGGAGTGACCTTGCAATTAGTGTGATGAAAATCTACTGCAGACCGCTCCCTTGCTATGACTTATTCTCCCTGATTGTACCTGATGTAATCCATTGTAGAGACTCAGGAACCAGTGCCGGATGAGGCCACAGGGAACGACGCTGATTGAACGGTGGAGAATTCCGGTGTTCTCGTTGAGTGCGTGGTCTGGTTCTCCGTTGCCTGGTCCAGTCCCGAATGAGCCTTCCCTTATCTTTAAGCGTTTTTTGTTGGTACGGTGCGCTGTCCATTCGCTCACTACAGTGGGACTGAGGGTTGATACGTGGGCATTGGCGTGTGCGTAGGGGCTAGTGATGTAAGGCAGGCTTAGTTCTAGGCGATTTGTTAGGTAATACGATTAGGGTCATACTTATGGCTTAGGAGTTAGGGGCTAATGCTAAACCCTGGTTTAGACTTCGATGCAGAATAATGGGTTTATTGTTATCATTAGTTGAAGGGCTGCGGATAGATTAAATTGTGAAAAGTGGGGGTTTAGACCAAGGTTTTGGGATTCAAACAAGCGACTAACGCTGTGCCTTGAGACTGAGTCACAAAGACCTGTCGAATCCTATAAAATTTGACGTACTTAGTAATATGGGTTAGGAGTCAGCAGGTGGGACATAGTGAGCCCTCCAGCTCAGGACTAAGAGTTGGCGTCTAGCTTTCCGGCTTTACCTCAGTTATAGGTTTGACATTAAGAGTGAGGTGATTGCGTACGAGTCTTGGTTTGGATTAAATATAACAGAATAGGCGTCAATGGTTTGGGAGTGAGCAGTAGAATTTGGCTCAAGTTTCTGACAGTATGTTGGTGTTTTGAGTTTGACCTAGAATTAAGCTCTAGTGGTTGCGATTACTCGGATAGCACATCCCCGTCAAAAGAATGGGACCAAAGTGGTGTCACAGGGACCATGTGCAGTCCAAGGGTCGTTAGTCATTTATTTTTTAGCACGGTATTCAGTAATACTATTCTCAAAATGAATTTACTTACCAACCAAAACGCCCCTAGAAACACCAGAAATAGCGAGGATATTATAAAGATTCCCAAATTCACAAAGTCCCAACGATCAAATTTCTACACCATAAGATATGCGACTATCTGGAATTCTCTTCCAGGTTATATCCGGAAAAGTCGAACCCTAATCGAATTTAAAATAAAAACTAAAAAATTCCTTTCAAATAACAATACACATTTATTTTTGAATAAGATAGGACACTTTTCAAGTCAATTCCTTGATATTGAATTTGGTCCAAAAGGGCTCTGATGATGCCAGCCGATTGAAAAATACCGGAACATAGCACTAAAAATAATCAAATTTATAAAAGATAGCATCATTGATTAACATAAAACAGATAATGATATTCCTCTATTTTCCTCCCTTTCTCGTTTTCATCAGCTATGTCACCTGACACTAAATATCCCTTATAAAGCTAATAAAAATATACCCTTCGATAAAACCCTGCATATTAGTCGTGCGTATGTCTATATTAAAGCCATATTAAACATATAAAGAACTATATTAGGTCATAGTAAACAGTCGACCACTACTCCTATAATTTCACATTAACAAGAACAATATGATACATGATTCAATAGTATTTTGACAGTTTTGATTGTGACTTACCATTGAATGCTTCTTACTCCTGATATATATTCATCTTTTCCAGCTCTTAGTCCAGACAACGATGGTAAGCCTCCTGAAAAAATACGTAGGAACTGCGCGACCGCCCCCTTACAGCTGGCCAGATAGACTGACAACCAGCAACTAGAGCAAACCGAAATTTACCCAACAGGAAAATAATTTCAAGGTCAGGCCGATATCAAAGTTCTTCAATTGCCATGAAGGACATATTATTCATGCCCTTTATATTGTACATATCGTTATTTTTTGAAAATTTTGTTATTATTTTCCCTTAGAACTGAGGTTTTTTTTAACTTAAAACAAACTCTCAATTCGCGCTCTTTTGGCTAACCAGACACCCGAAGCAAATGAAGTCAAAGTGCAGTTGAAATTGACGAGTTTGCTTTAGGTTTTTTTCCTGAGTTCAAAGGGGACTGACAGTGCCCAAGGGGCGCTACAATAAACCTATTCTACTAAAATTTTCGAAGTGCACACACAGCGAATCAGCCCATAACAGTAATTGTACAAGTAAACTGCCTCCCGTTATCTGTTTTCGGAGGACTATGTTGTGGTTGGACGTTCGTCGAAATGCCACATGCTGGCCTTGTTGTTCCGACCTGTCCATACGGCGTAGGTAACTAACGGCATTCCGACAGATGCACCAATTCACTCCAATCGTCCGAAAACAAGTAGCAGTGAGTATTCGGCTTGCAAAATTGCTCCTAAGAGAAGATCTACAAAGAAACGTATCTATACTAACGATAATGCAGAAAACTCACAAAAAGTTTGAATATTTACGCCAGAAATTAAATTTCAACTTCGTCCATAGAGGTGGCTATGTTATTAGCAGGGTAGGAGTAATGTTAGAGACTGGGAGAATGGCGGGGGGGTCAAAGTTAATATTTGGGTATGCCATTGAGCGTTAAAGATTTAATTTACAAATACGACTGCAGATTTGGTTCAGGGATAGTGATTTGGGGGGGGGGGGGAGGGGGTCAGAATTAGAGGCTGGGGCCAACTGTAAGTGTTAAGCTTAGGATTACGACGTCATGGTTGACAATTGACTAAGTCTTGCGTGAGCGGTTGACAGTGAGGCCGCGGTTAGACTGCAAGTATAGATTTGGGGATGGGCGCCTTCTGTTATCTATTGCTTCAAACCTAAGTTCTTATTTTGAGGGTCATCGTACCGCTTAATATAAACGCTTTGGCGAAGCTTGGAATTAATAAAATTTCAGATAACTCTTCATCAGGCCAAAACGGTTACAAAGAAGTTTAAGTTATGCGAATTACATGACTTATAAATGATTCGGGGACAATTAACATCCATCGTTCCCACACCAATCGTCGTTCACACGCCACTCGCATGACGAGGCGTGCTATGTCGTGGTCGGCGTGTCGTGGTCATTGGGTTAAGGGGACGAGGGAGAGGGGGGTCATAGGCTGTGAGTACGTCGGGTACCTTGTGCACACACCCTGGCATCGGGAGGTTGGAGCGACTTTGGGGTCGGCGTCGGCCACGGAAAACAGAGCGCCTGTGTCAGAGTCTTCTGACAGCATAACACCCGTTGGCGTAGGCCTCTGGTGAAGCTTGCTGGTGTCCGGTAGACAACCTGAAAGGCTTCTTTGGTATTGAATCGGTGATTCGTATCGACAAAATGTGCGAGAATAGAACTCGAGATCGATTTCTTCTCACCTTTGCCTAGCCAGGCCGGTATGTGTTCACGTACTCTCTTTTCCATGCACCGCGTTGTGCAGCCAGTGTATCCCGCTTCACAGGAGCAAGTGAATGAATAAATACACATCTACCTCGCCCCCTTAACTCAATGACCACGACACGCCGAACACAACATAGCACGCCTCGCCATGCCAGTGGTGTGGGAACGATGATTGGTGTGGGAACGATGAATGTTAATTGTCCCCGAATCATTTATAAGTCATGTAATTCGCATAACTTAAACTTTGTTATAACCGTTTTGGCCTTATGAAGAGTTACTGAAAACACGTGTTCGCCAATTTTACTTTTCAATTGTAACATGGGAATAGTCGCTGAAATTTCTGATAATTACGGAAATGTAAACAGTTGATCAGAGTTCCTTGAGTCAAATCTCAGGGTAAGGGGGGCATTCTTTGTTGCCCTTAGCAACAGAATCATCAAATAATCTGTAGTGAACAACCACGTTGAGAAATGTAGGACGAAGGCACTGGCATTAACTGATGGTTCTAAACTTGTCAAAAGAATGGTGGCATGTTCCCACAGTATAGGAATCCCTCATTTTATGCGGCGCGTTTTCGAAAATGTTGATGTTATTCTGCAATGTTGGCCTCGAAAGATTAACGCACTAATCTCGAGCACCACACTCTCCTATGGAAAGTCGCGGATTTTGCTAGACTGTATTTCGACCGGAAAAGTCAAAATGCCAGGCTCTTGAGACGTAAGCGTTCCAGTCACCACGTTTTGTCCGACTTTCCTTTCTTCCATATAGGATTTAAACAAAAGTTAATGTCCATGTAGATAAAATAATCACGGGCTAGGTTCGGACCGGCCCTTAGTTTGCAAACTCGTACACCGATCGGCCTTTTCTCCGGCACCGTCTTGATTTCTATAAGCCACAATCGTTAACATGTTGAAATTGGAAACTCAGTTTTCCTAATTTTTGTCTGTATTTGGCCGCAGGCCACAGTGACAAGTAGCCTATTAAATACAGAACAGTCAAGGCACCGCCGTACACTTCGCGACCTATCGAAAGAAGATCATGGTCGAACTTCGCACAAAAATCCTTATAGCGCACAGGTCGGTCGTTCTGCATCTACGAAAGTACAGTCCGCTTAAGAAACGACTGTTGTTAAAAAGAGAAAATCACTCGGTTTATAGATTACTATTATTATCTAAGAAATATCTTATGTTATGGAAAGCCATAAAACCAAATGACGACTTTATGAAAGGTTACTCGTTTAAGGCCTAATGTTGCTGACGACAGAGAAGGAAAATACAATACTACGAGAAAACAATGAAAAACATCAACAAACGCAACATAACGATACTTCGTTAATTGCCCTTTCGCACGCAAAACAACCGTATGCCGCACGGACATAGAAACTACCAAGCTATCTACAGTGGACTGGTCTATAGAATGATTAAGCACAAATTCCGTGTTTCATTGCCTTATCCTTATTTCTTTTGGCTAACGCAAAAGGACTTTCGGTCGGATTGAGTTCGGGGCTGTTAGTAGGAATGAAAATACATCGCAGACCGCAAAGCGATATGCTGGTTGCGGTCTAAAAACTGGATTTTTGTCGTAAGCTAGATTAGAGTAATGCTTTATTTGAGCTGTGAACATGAGCACTATCCTGCAATGTTACGATGCCCATCCAACGTCGGTGACTGTCGCCGCAGTCAAAGGCATTTGTTGTAAAGTCGATGAACACCTTTCTAGTGGTGGTCTCCGTTGTTGACTGTCAGACTGCTCGCCCTTCGAATTTGATGGCCATCCAAACCGTCATACGTTGGTAGTTCTTAAAAGTTGCTGTCGTCAACGCGCTCTCAGGGGGAGGTTCCTATTCCCCGAGTTTGGTCTTTCCGGTCTTGATGGGTTGCCGTTTCCTGGCTAAGAAACAGCTGAGAACTTTTATCACCGCTGACCTCTCTCTCATTTTATTATCACACACTTGTCGTGTACCATCGACTCAAAGTCTTCCGAGTGATTTATTTTCCCAAAATTTTACGGCGTTTAATTTATTGCAGATATTTCGAGAACTATACCTTGTGATATTTATTCTCTACTAGAACTGTCGTCCAGTCAGAGGTGGATTAGGCCCGTGAGTTGATTCTGTACGAAGCACTGCACACCGCTCCGTTTCCCGCCTCTTTAAATAACTTGTCCGGTATATGACAAATGTACCCTCTACCATGGTATCATGGTTTTTTACCACGTGCACTTGCTGAAAAGCGTCTCACAAAGGATGGGTCTTTTCTTGTGTACAATACGCCTGAGTCCCCCGACTCGATGCTTCTTTGCGTTAAGTGGAACGGTCAGTTTCACAATGTTCCCATCCAATCTAAAAACCTCGCGCAACCAGGAAGTACTCCCTCTTACGGCCTAGGAGGGCCTCATTTCAGCTCACTTAACGAGCTCATCTCCTACTACAAGGATAACCAGCTGCCCATCGACTTGAAATCTGGGGCTATTCTTTTCACACCAGTGCTCTCTCAAACGAAACCGACTTCAGTCGAACGGAGTTCGGATGGGGTGATTCCCGTAGTATCGAAAACTAGGGACCTTCGGTCGTCAGACTCAGACTTATCAATCAACCGCTGCCCCAGTGCTGGCACCTACAACGTTCAATGTAATAAAGGCCTCTGCCGTCGTCCTGCCACCAGAGCTTTCAACGAAGCACGAAGTCTGCACAATTTAACGGACTTGTCTCACACACACTTAGCCGACTTTAGTGGACTTCGGAAAGGGGAACTCTTCGCTACCTGTATCTCTGACGGTGAGGGCAAAAGTTCAAACACCGTGAGTTCCTTATATGCTTGATATCCTTAAAGTTTTAGTTGCGTAACTTCGCACCGTCGTCAAGAAGCTCACATACTTGCGATTTATAATCAGCAAAAGCAACGTAGAGTGAAATTCACATGTGGAGTTTCTGTTTCATTGTGGTGTTTTCCTGTCTCCGCGCGTTTAAATAGGCTTTTTGCCTCAGGGCCTAATTGCTTCCGCCGATAGAAGGATTCCTCTTTGGTGGGGTTTTATTGAAAGCAGTTAAGATGTTTTTCCGCAACTTTAGCGTCCAGGTTTGTGGTCGCGAAGAGGACTTCAGATTTGGACTTATTTTTGTATTCGTTGCTCAATGTTTGCAAAAAGATAATGCAGTCTTAGAACAGACTTCCATATTTACAAGGGAATTCTGAAATTGGACTTTTTTAGTCGAACAGTCTTTTATATCGACGCGTTTTTTAAAATAAAATGGGAGCCTTAGTAACCACCACTTCCGCTTACGTGCAACCTCCACCTCGCAGGCCCGACCTGTCTTTATCCTGTTGCGTCAACACCTTATTAGCTGTTTTATGGGATCTTATCGGCCACCTTACGGGACAACTTCTCGTGTTCTCAAGTCGGGTAAACACTAGATTTAACAAGTCATACTGTTTGAAAGTTTATGTGGACCGTTATCTCGAAAACAATTAAAATAACCCAAAAATTCAACAACATGCTGTTGTAACTCTTCAGGAACCCGATGTTGTTTTGCCAGCTGGTTCTGCTTCACAGAACGGAAAACTTAAGAAACAAGACGTCGGCAAACCGAAGTTAGATAGGAAGCAAATCCGCTATCTCGTCATGAACGAACAGCCATCCAAAAGCAACTGTAATAACTCCATCAGTGATCTTGTTTCGAAAACCTCCCCGGATTCGCCGTCAAGTCCATCTCAATTACGCCACTCAGACCTTCATAATCCAGCCTATGGTGACTTGCCGAGGGACACAGGATCTCTTCCCAATTCATACTTTCAGTTTGTGCAAAGCCATAAATCGAGGGTCAATTCTGCGAGCCTACAGGACCTGCCAATTTTAACCGACGTCTACGCTGACCCCAGCCTTTTTACCTTTAGCAACATTAGTAAAACCTACGCCACTGTGCCCTTCGAAACTTCTCCTAAACCTTCTCAATCGCCATCAAGTGAATCACATGCACGAAACAGCAGTAAACCCCCTCTTCCCTTAACAAGTAGTCGACCACAATCCGCTGTCTCTTTGCTGTTGGATTTTCTATGTCAGGGATTTATAAATTACGATTTGACTCGCGCAGAAAGGCTTTCAACAATTTTTGAATCACAATGCGAGGATAATTTTAAACCTCTTGATCGTACTTTGTGGCAGTCTATCGGGACCTTTCTGTTATCAGATGTACAGCCAAGTAATTTAGCAAAGGCCCTTTCGCTGGAATGTGTTCAGTTGCTCATGTTGCGCTGGGCGAATTCGCCATCCACATCGGCTTCTTCTGGCCCATCTGATGGCTTTTCCCTCATTTTGTGGCCTGCTGCAAATGGATATCGTGAAGACTTGCTGAATAGGTGAGTTGCTAATTCTCCTGTCATCTGACCGCACATCCTGAACATTGTATTTTTCATCTGATTTACTTTTTGCCCATCCACTTCTTTACTTTTACTGCATAATCTTCTGTCACCGCCGACGATTAGAAAACAAAACTTATTTTTACCGGCGCCTCAACGAATATTCACTTCTTGCTTCCTACAAAACATAGTTTCAATTTTGAGACCGTCAGAGATCTAGCCACGATGTTTAGAGTCATTTGTACCGACGGATCTGATCCATTTAAAGCGCGTAATATCTCTGAAACACATTCGTAAAACTGAATGGTTCAAAGTACTTGCGTACCTTCCATTGAATCGAATGCACGTAAAGATTGGGGTGAAGACATCTTGCAGCACGTCCTACGGTCAGGGACACTGAAACTTTATTTACGATGACCTTTACGATGACCCTTCTTCTAGCGCCGTCACTGTCTTCAACATTTGAAGGGTGCAAGCTCTGCGCATGTAAACCGGAAGTTGAAAAAATTTGCGCCCAACAGTAATCCCATTTTCTCATTAGGGATCCAATTCTATTCAGTGTGTGCAAATTGTGCTTTTTGAGACCTTTTTTATGAAATGCTCACAAACATTTTTTTACCAATTATGCTGTTGTAATCAAATGGCCATAAGCATGTGAGTGGGAGTACGAGCAAAGTCAGATAAGAGAACCAAAAGGTAGGAATATCCTACAATAGGACTTTGCTCATCCTAAAATTGGCGTATTGGAACGAA
>CACRXP010000613.1:266533-305816 GCA_902702965.1 Spirometra erinaceieuropaei | reverse complement strand
TTCATTAAAATGGTTTACAGTATGAAAGGCTCAACCCCTAGGTGAAAGCGAAATTATTTAAAAACTGGATTATTATGCCTGCTGTAAACGCTGCATTTGCACAAAATCTTCCAGCATCGATATCAGAGCTTCGAACAGAAAGGATGGTTGAGAAATAAAATACAAGACGGAAAACACGCGAGACGACTAAAACCCAGCTTATCAATGTCTCTTTGTGCCCACAACACATAGAACGCAGGAGTCTTTTATCGGGGAAGTGGAACAAGTATCATGAAGGCGTTTTCTCCGTGGTTGCGCTCACCGTTAAAAATATGTATTAACGCACGCAATAGGCGGAATAATTATCTTCACCCCCTCTGCTTATATTCACCGGCCTATTTTTTCTCCATTCCTTATCCCGCCCTCTTCTTCTGCTGGACCATTCTGACTTATAACACTACATATGGAAAATAGTTTTCTTCAGTTAGCTAAGCAGTTAGGATCTCTTCGGTTACTGTCCTCCAGTAAATCATTCAGATTTCTGACTGTCGATATTCTGAAGTTGAATAGCAAAAGTGACGGGTTTCATTCAGCCTTTTCTCCCTTCCTTGTATTTAAACACCCTTCTTTCAAGCATATTTCAGCTCTATATGCAGCATTTAACGAAGTAACCGTCAATATGAAAGGACATTCTTTATTCAAGTTGTTAGCTACTGAACGATTCCTGAACAGAAAAGATTTTCCCATTTAAGCGTGGATAAAATTCCCCAACATATCTGAGGCGAATGTTGATCGAGTATTTGCTGCTTCCTACCGGCACACGTAAAGTGCTAACCACTGAGCTAATGGCTTCAACTTTCAAGAACATTACTGAGTGCAGCCAACTTGTTATTTGCAAATCGGGTCTGAGAATGGTAATGAGACCAAGATTGCAGGAAATCATGAAATGCGTTAAGTTGGCGAATTGGAATAAAATCAGTGCGCCTTTGACTTCCCGATTTTTATATCGTTTTTGAATGTAGGTTTCTGTAGATCTCTAAAACAGTCATGATCTAGCTAATTAATTTACATCTAGGCCGGAGGGAAACGTTGTAGGCTAAAATAAACTGAAGAGTGGCGCCGACTGACAACACCTCAAATGCGTCTATTACATTTCAGGCAGGTAAGAGCTATGCTGTAAAAAGGCCGTAGTGTTTGTGCCCCATTCACAGTCCTCTGATTTTTCTCCGCAAACAGTTTTTGTATTATAAATTGAATAATTTGCAAACGAAATGGTTGCGTGAGTTTTTAAACACAAACTTTGCCATCGTTTATCTTAATTCTTCAAAGGATTATGGCATATGTTCTGGTTGGGCAGTTTGCCTTTTCTCCCATATGCTTTAAAGATGAGTTTGAAGCAGCGCCTTTTCTTGGCATGATGATGAGCCGTCTGGATCCGGCTTCTACGTTACTGTAGTGGCTGGGAGGAAGATGAATAGGTTTTAGCTTTGTTTACGGGGATCGTTGATATTTGCCATTCTTGTAGATGGCTGAAAACTGCTTCTTCTAGCACTACCAGCTTTCGGGAAGTCCAAAAGACTGTGTGCCATATAGAGCCTGATTCCCCAAAGTACTTGGATTCGACATGGACGTTCTTATCCACTCATCCGGTACACCAACGTAAGGCTCAAGGACCACATCGAACTGCGTTAAAGTTTTCCTGGACGACGCACTACATTCCCCATGTCGGTTATGTTTGTGGTGTCCCGGCCCGCCGTGTATTCGATACTTGTTTCCTCATCAGACCTGGAAGCATAATTGTTTCACAGGTGGTCTTCGCCAGAGACGATCTTTTTAGAAGCCACACGTGGGAAGGCCACATATTTCACAGATAAATTGTGAGGCGGGTCCCTCCTTACCGTGGTTCATTTTGTATCCTCTCGCTTACAAAGGACAAAAGGTCTCAGTTTCATATACCCCCTGCATGCTTCATGGTGATTACTACACGGTGATTGTCATAAACATTGGATCTGCAGTTTTCCCCTACGCCCGTTAACACATTCAACTGCCGCACCGTCACCATCTTTGGATAATCTTCGCGTCTTCAGCTTGCCGTCGGCGTGCAGCCTAAGACCTTTCTCACTGGCCGGGGAATCTCGTAGCGACTGACGGTAGTCTAACTTGTTTGACAGTCATTAGAATCGTTTCTTGGACCCTGCAGTCTGGCACCCACATAATCGACAACTCGACCTTCGCGAACGACTAAGTGAAGCGTGCGTCCCACCGAGTGGACGCATCACCGACAACTTACGTGTGAATTCGTTCATAGTAAGGCGGACTTGCGTTGCATCTACCGCATCATCTCCTCCGTCCTCCATCATGCTCCGATGTCAAGACGACCGACATTCGGTGCAGGTGTAATGGATGACAAACCTTAACAGCCCACTTACGCGTGTCCCGCAGGAACTCGCTCCCGTGCAATGTACCAGACATCCAGACACTCGGTTCTCCCACAAATGAGAGTGACATAAAAGCCAAATTGAGAAACCATTAAGCCTGATCCTCCTTCCTCCAATTTCTCCACTACTTACACCAGAACCCAGTTATCCCGTCAGATGGCATCCTTCTAAGTCATGAGTTTTAGTGCCTTGTGATAGACTCAAGTAAGTTAGGTTTTATCACGGTAGTCGATATGCCGATTTACTATCGGCCACTTTTCCGCGTCCATATAGGACATGTGCCGAAGCGCATGAAACATCGGGAACAATTTCAAAATAGAGGTTTAGTTAAGCGGGTTTGCAAAAACGAAGATATAATACTCACTTATCTACAATATAGAGCTAACTTATGCGATGTAAACTAGGATATTGAATTTTTGTTATGCATCTACTGATCCGTCTTAAAAATCATATTGATGAGCAGTTTTTCGGTTTGCTTCGAGGTTTGCCTATGTTCAGCGCCATTTTGCTGAAGATATAAAGAGGAAATTAACCTTTTGCGTGCGTGGAATAGAATGCTGCGTCGTATTTATGTTCTATACCGGAAGTATATACATTTACTGGTTTTAAACTCCCTAATCTTATGAAATTTCGAGTTACTGAATCGTTTATCCAAGTACGACGTTATTGACACATTTTGAACGCTGTTTTCGGAGTATATCACCTGATCCATATCCACTGAATTTTTTTGGGATCCCCGATGTCTCCGGAAAACTGCATAAAAAGAAATATACTCTTTTCAACTTACAACAGACAGTGTGCAAATTTTAAATATTAAACTCAAGCATCAATGCAGAGTTGGTTTCCAGTAATATCGTAATCGGCAAAAAGTTAAAGGCACGCATTCCATTATATTTTCCGTCTGGTTAGGAATATAAAATCAATGAAAAAGTACGTACAACTAAAACGGTCATCTTTAATGGGTTTGCCTTCTTCAGGTAGCTGCAAACAAGCAAACACCCTGTCGCGTGTAAAGTATCCCAGGGTTATATTTCCTGCTGGTAAGTGTCCAGAATCACTTTACTTGCCGCATCTAACAAAGGCCATATTTTACGATTCCGGTCTAAGGGTGTTACTTTTGTTTTTGCTAATGTTAGTGCTGCTTACTTGGGTCAGACGTGCTGCATACGAAATTTTATCTAGATAAAAATGCACCCGCCTCATTGCCTTTGACTTCCGAGAGCACTGACATTTCGCATTGAATGAGAAAGATCACGAACAGTGGTTAGGACAACAATAACAAGTCTGGACAGACAAAAACAGAGAGGACTGCTACAGGGATTTTTTCGGCCAACCTAAGTCTTCTGCGACTAACTACAAACTGACCTGCTATAGTCTTTAACATAAATTAATATGTCTAGCAAAACCCGACTGGCTCTCTTGAATCAACATCAGCTTACAGCATAAAACGGGACTGCGGGTTGCTGCACATTCCTCACTTTCGCCGCAATGCAACTGTAAGTATGTCTGTTACGCGTTCTAGGGAAAGTGTGTAAGTGCAACGCCATAACTACACTCGCGCGAGGCCACATATAGACTTTTCCTAGACGAATGGCACACTATGCCGCAATGACTATTACCGGCATCCGATTTCGCCCAGCCTGACTAAGTGGCTTGTATGAGCGCCTCATATTTCATTTTCTGGCCGCGAGCTTTCCATTTGCACTCTTGCCGGCGAAATGGTTGTTGCCGAGGCTCGAGGCATGTGCGTGGGCGAACGGAGCCCAAGTTAAACCTTGTCCAATGGGTACTTTTTATGCAATTGATTACGAGAGGCGCGACCACCTGCTCCCTTATTACTGAATGGTTTATAATTAGCATGACTGGCTCCTATCTGTTTATTATTTCCTTTAAACCTGGACGGGAACAAGCATCTGTGGGCTTGTGGGGCGAGCGGATGCTTCATTTTTATCGATGTTGCAGGGTTCCAAGGTGGACTGTAGGCACTTAACTGCTTTCCGGATTGATGGGAACACAGGTAGTGAATTAGACGGAGGTCAGTAGACGTTTAAGGAATTTCTTCCTTGTGTCATTTGTGAGACGATTAGTATATTTGATAATAATATCGTAGTCGCTTGCCGATATATCGGTTGACTTTTACGACTACCATACGCATGTCGGAAGTGCGAACCTTGGAAGAAAAACAGAATTAATTTACAAAAATGCCCAGAACGCATATTTATAGCTATATGTGGGTGATAGGCGTCACGAACAGCCAACCACCAATCAGGCCGAAGTCGGCTAAGCTGTGATGACATAGGTGAGAAAATAGAGTCTGGAATTTAGATTGGTAGTGAACTGCTTCAGGTCTGTTTACCTTCATTAAGGCAATAATTACCCCGAACAACAGTTGTGACCGGAAACACAAACCTGCGCATATACATCTGGCGCAGCTGGCCCAACATTAGGGTCTACTAGGTGGGTTATAAGGACTTCATCGAACTGAAATTCGTAAGTATCTCAATATTGCAGTGACAGAGATTGGCAGATGGTGAGGCGGGGATGAACTTCGGTTCGATGAAGTCCTTCTGGCCCATCTGGCAGACCCCAGTGGTGGACCAACTGCGTCAAGTTCGGTTCCGGTCCCAGCTGCTAGTCAGGGTTATGATTTCCTAGATGAAAACAGACAAACCCAAAACCGTTCTGTATCAATCTGCCCCAGACTCTCTCTCGTCTGCCCCTTACTATCATACCTTGGCCGACGTCGATCTAGTTGGTGGTTTCCTGTCTGTGACCCCTATCATCCATACAAAACTCGTATGCTTCGGACAGTCAGTCGGGCGATGCGTGCCCATGCCTAAGAAAGCTATATCTACAACATTTTATGTCCAATTTCCACCTACATTTGTTCCTGCCATACCACCTGTGGGCTGAAGAGTTAGAGTGTAGCTAGGCAGCAAATGGATCTGGAGACAATGCTATGAGAGCGATAGGCAAAACAAAAGCAGAGACTTGTGACAGGATGGTGGTGACACTGGCGAATGAGTATCGGTTGTTCTTACATTTTCGTGTCCAGTCACTGATTTGTGTCAAAGTTTATGAATAATTGACGAATAATGTAACCCGTGGGATTTTGTCCTCATGACATTCGTAAAAATGTGTATAAGACTAAATGTCCTTCTATGGGTTTTCCACATAATCTCAACGTGTGGCTATATGGTCAATAGTTTTTAGTGCATACGAAATATAAATCGGAAGACCTGAGGTTTTCGTTTGCGACGGAATTAGCGCCAATAAATCATGCTAGCGAAAGATGATGGGAAGACGCCTCAGTGTCTATTTTTAGTCGGTCGAGGGTTGAACGTTGACAGCACTTTCTGAATGTAATGCAACGTACGGGCTGCCACACAACGAGAACATGGCAGCATAAATCGACAGCAGAATATGCAACAGGAATAAAGCAGCAAGCCATTCGCTTTTTTGTGGAAAAAATTTGCATATATCCCAAGTGTATTAAGACCCGACATATGCTCAGTCAGTCAATCACGATGCCTATTCCTCATCCTCTCTCCTGTCCACCCAATTTCCTTTGATCCTCACCTTGATCATGCAGTCTGTTTTCCTTTGTCCAGGAAACACACTGCTCTATGAGGAAAGGCCATCCTGGGTACTGAAAACGAAATTGTTCAAATGAATTTGTCCGATAATTAATTGCCGAAAATGCATGTTTAGCCGAACAGCCTTCTACAACAAGATCTGTCAATAAATGCTCGCGCAATTGTAAGAAATATCTTAATCTGGGCTATCCTGAGAAACCTCAGTTTATTTTTTTGACACCTACAAAGCAGGTAGGTGTCTGACATCCAAAGGAGTTCTTACCCTGGAACATCTTCCAGGAAAATCCACATTTGCCTAGTTGTCCCCATGCCCTTACTGCGATGTTAGAGGACTTAATAGTCTGACTGTGCTGTCATTCTTTAATCGTTTTTTTAAGAATTCGCCTTACTACTACATCTTCTGGAGCTGAAATTAAGTCGAAAACATCAGTCATTTGCCAGGCACGGTAACCAAGGAACCCTCTGACAGGGCGTAGGTGAAGATAGAAATGGACGAATGCATCTCTAAACTATCGCATACAACCCTTAAAACCATCGTTCTTGTAGCTCCTAAGCTTTCGGACTTAAGGATTCATCTCGAGTTGGAAAAGAGATGTGACACGTTTGGACAGCGAGTGACAATCCGGACGGCTAAGCGGTCTCCTTAATTAATATCTTAGTAAGCAGAATGCCTACAGACAGTCAGGAGAACAAGAATGCGAACATCAAATGTAGCTCAGTTACTAGAGCTCAAGGAGGACGACGAGATGAAAATCGATTAAAAACCACAGACACTCACTGAAGCGAAGACGCATAGGCGTTTCGAACACTTGTCGTCGGATTCAACTTCTATAATTAGGGGACAGCACCGATGGTGAAATGCGCAACCGACGTTTTGGCGTTCGTGTCAGGGAAAGCGATCCACTGGGAATTGCATAAATTACCTTCGGTGATAGATACCTGACCTAAGTCGAAATTCTTGAACAATAAAACGATGACTCTGTTGAGCATTCATACCAGTTCTCGCCCAACGGCACATATTTTGCACTACTGAGCCAGTATATGGTGCTTCTTACATGTTGGCGTATGATCAAAAGTAGCATAGCTCGCGTACAGTCCCCCTGGTTTTAGTTTAATAACTAATCTATTATAGAAAATCTCTTAGTGCTAAACATTTTATCTGCAAACAGACCAAATTTCTTGTAGATACGTCGTTTCTTGTGGCTCTTATGCAACATCCAACTTGAGATTATGTGAAGCAGTCTTTCGACCACTGAAGCACGCGTTTTGTCTGTTTAGCTTTGCAAACTTTCACTTGATTTTGGCGGTGGATGTCGAAAAGTTGACAATCTTTATCTGCACAGGCGCAGCATGCTGCTGATTGTCCTCGCCCATGCTACCGCCCAGCATTTGACACAGGTAATGCATCTGCTTACATTTGTGGTCGTTTTTATCTTCTCCAGCAAGGTCGTTATTGGGTCAGCAAACTAACAAAGAATGGGCGGCAGAACGTCTGCGCCTCCACTGACTCGCCCAAAACAGCAAAGACCTGCCAAATATAAAACCAAACCAGATCAATCAGACGCGTCTATCAACCGCCTAAGGATTCAGATGATAAAAGAAATTTTTAACCCACAGAGACTTGCTGTCACTTGCTGTGACGGCCGGGATTGGCAGTCATGCCAGCCAAGCGGTGTTTTTATCAAATTTCTCAACTATTGGTGAGCAGGGTGGCCTTCACTTCGTAACAGCAACGCTTCCGGCTAGAATAGCCTCATTGTTTTGATCAGCGATCACAGTCGCGTTTGGCTATCACACCTAGGAGGGAACAGCGACTTGATACAGATGGTTGTAAATTGCGTTGGTTTTTTCTTTGACGTCAAATTTACCCATCTTGATGGTGATCGACATTTATTCCTCTAGAGGTGTTGTGGACTAGTAGGGCAACATTTGTAGCTTTGCAAAACGGATCCCTCTTGTCTGTCCAACGGCAGTTGGGAGAGAAGTTAACAAACGGATCTATCAAGGTTGTTTTAGAAAACACGATACCCAAGGTTGGCAGTTTTCTCTGCTTATACGTCATTTGGACTTGAGAGATGTCCTCCTTTTCGGTTAGCCCACCAAGCAAATTATTTTGTCTGTGTATTCTGCCACGTATACATGTTCATGTTGTTAAGTTTGGCTGTTTCACTGTTGCCTAAGGTACCTACAGACCCTGTATACATGGCTAATTCTCTGAGCTATGATCTAGAAGGCACTGGTAAGGAACTGTTAGCGTGCAGTCAGAGTTTGCAGGCATGATGGCATGTCCTTAGCCAAAGCATGCCTGGGTCACGTTGAGGTTATCAAGCCCCACTTTTTGCTGTCACGTGAATCACCTGGCTTGCCACAGCATCAGCTTATGTGCACTGGCAGAACTTATTTCATGTCAGGCAAGTGGTTGTAACTATTGCTTCGTTTTTCAGGAAGGGATCTCTAAATCTCATCCTTGGTTCCGATCCTCAACACGGAATCACTTACGGCTGTTGCCGTAAGTCAATGCTGATTTATCTGGTGGTTTTCAAAGGAGTTTGTTGCATAATTTTCTCAGATAGGGCTCATGTACCGGCGGTTAGTGTCGTCCTCGTTGATGGCTAGAAAGAAATAAACCGAAGGCTATTGAATTCCTTCTGTTGTCTCCTTTGGCTGCCTGCCGAGTTTATCCGCATGATTCAGGAGATGAATTCTGTTTCGGGTCGCAGTAGCATTACGGTCGTTTTAAAACAACAGAGATCTTCAGATCAAAAATGTCTGTCAGAGACATTTGCTTTCGAATTGTTAACTCGATAAATATGTTAGGTGCCGCACCTACCCGGATATGGCCGTTACCTCGTGCATGACTTAAGGACTATGTAATCAGACAACTTTCGGTGTATTTCCATGAAATTAATATTTCTAAGCTCTGTGAGAGGTGCTCTATTATCCCTGGGATTCCTCTTTGAATCTCAGTGAGTTTTTTACTGTAACCCAGAATTTCAGTAAAAAGCCAAATATTATTAAAGGAGAAATTTGGAAGCCATGCAAGCTGAAACATTTCTGAAGATTGCTTTCTGTTGTTTTATTTGTTGTATAAAATTTTAAGCTGCTTTTAGGACGACGGACAACACGAATGCATGAAACTAATATCTGGCGTTAGTGTTTCAAAAGTACAAAACTGAGGATCGTTTTCGCAGACTTCAAGTTCCAAAGTCCCCGTGCTTGTCTTTTGGAAGCAATCCAAAAACAGCACCGGCACGTGATTAACCTCGTTCAGGTAGAGTGTCAAAAATTCCTTTGATATTGCATTTGACGCGGATGATATCTCCTTCAAAACTATCTTAAGTTCTGTTTAGCCTGCTCATTTTTGACTCTTGCTGCAGTTTTGTGAAGCAGTAAAATGTATACTGAGTGGGGCAAAACTAAACGCAGCTGATGTTTGGCGTGAACTCTATTTCTTTTCATATTAAGTTAGAAAAACGTGTTACCTGCTTACGTTCTCCTCTGAACGACTACACGTAGGGCATTTTATAAACCATCGTTAGGCCTTTCTTGTCTAATGCAGCCTAGCTAACATTTCGGTCTCAAATGACTGCAAACGATCCTTTCCTCAAGCACTTTCGGGCATAAGTCTACAAAAACCTCCAAGGGATACTATTGTAATATAATTCTTAGAGGCACCTAGTTATCAAAGAGTACAGGAAATTTTTCAAAGCCTTGCGTTATTTTAGCAGGTGTTTTCTTCTTTATGTTCGACCTCCTTGGACATTTACCGCGTCCTGAGGATTTATATTTCCTATTCTAGGAGACAGAATAGGAAATAGGTTTCCATGCGCACCTAGTCTATTTTAGTTAAGTTTCAGATCTCCTGAATTCGAGAGATAGTTGTTAAAAATACCACTCTTGCAACAGCCTATATTAAAATTAAAGGTCGTTAAAGCCAACCAATGTCAACTTTAAGACCAGACTAAGTTAATCAAAGATAAATAAGAAAAGACATTCCTGGAGACTTAAGGGGAAGTTATGTCAAAAAAATAAGACTTCCGTCTACGACTTTCCAAACTCTGTGAAATCAGTGGGGAGTATGAGGACTTGCAGGACTTTCGAGGACAATGCTTTAAATTAAACTACCACATAGGAAATGACTTTGTTGAAAACTAAATAACAAAATGGCCTTCCAACATTAAAACGTTTTTTCCAAAATAGGACTTTTTTCTGAGGCGACCTTCTCCCAACTAGTTCCTGACGACTGAGATAATCTTTTCAATATCCGTTTATTTTGCTTTCAAAGTATTCAAAGAAGGGTTTTATAACAGCGCTCTGGTTGTGAACTTCGATGCTCCCAGAAAAAGTACAAATACCTTGGAAGATGACAGTCTGTCCGCGAACGGTCACAGGAGGAGAGAGGATGTGACAAAATTTCATGCGGTGTAGATTTGCCATGCAACAGAATCGCTCCCATTTAATGCAACAACATTAGTTTTTTACGGACGATATTTTATTATGTGGTCAAATGGTTAACAACTAGTTTGAGCTATGACTGGTTCTTTAGGTTTGAAATAGAATTCAAAGGTTATCTCATCAACTGATTGACGTACCTTCAGCTTGCCCTTTCAGGGCGCAAGCTTGATTTGTCAGTGGAATTTAGGAGTCTCATCAGCACCATCTCATTTTCCTTATTATCTTTTTTTGTCTCACAGAACTATATTCTTGTTAATATTCCTTGTTATTTGTCATAGTCGAGGAAATAATGATGTCAGTTTGCAGCGCACTATCCTGAATCCTCAGTTTTTTGGATACCATGTTGCGCAGTTTCCAACTTTTCGGTAGGTGTCAAATATCCCTTAACAGTTGAACTGAAACATCTACCGTTAGAGGCCGACCAGTTGTTTTGTGTTAAATCTAACAACTGTCCTTAATTGACCCTAAAAGTGAAAGTTGATCTTCAATCACTCGGTCTTTGAGGTCAGCATCGTCTGCTCGGAATTTCTACGGATAGGATCAAACCATTTACTTGTTTTTGACTTTTTCCCGAATCTCGTACTATCGTTTCTCACGGCTTTAGATGCATTCCATTTAATTGAAAGCGCAAAGACAGAATTCGTAAAGTTCTGTTGGGCAAACAGAATGCATTAGTGTTAAGGTATGACATGACAACATCCTTTCTCGAGCTGTGTGCTGAATGCGAAGTAAAGACGAAAGTCTTTTCTGTGGCAGACAGTAGCCAACCACACGAGGATCTGAGCAGGGTCTGCCTGCGGCCAGTCCGTAAATGTCAAATGGTTAATCGGTGTCTCGCCTCTGAGCTAGAGAGCAGGGATCGCAATTCAATTATAAAATCTAGAATGCAGAAACGGCGGCGGTTTCACGAGAACCATCTAAATGTTAGAATTTAGTTATTTGCGACTTTTTCTTGTTTGTTCCTGGCTTCATTGTCCGAGGTCCTCTTTCCTTTAAGGTGTTACAAGCACGGATGAATTCGTAAAAAACATTTGCAACTATTTCTAATTGAAGGTGAGAAAACCTACTACATAAGATAGCTGGTTTGCAATCACGGTGAACGTGTCAGGAAAAGTTTGGACAACTAGTACCTGTCCTTCTGGGCTATGACCTCCTGATCTTAGCAATAGCAACGCCGTATTAAGTGCTGGCTTGGACTCACGATCGTGTGCCGTAAACTTTCGACATAACTTATCATAAACTTGAACGTCATATTTCGACGACAGTTAAATAAATCTCTCGAGTCGCCATAACTTCAACCAAGTGCCTAATTGACCCATTTAATACCATTTATACTAAACATCTCTTTGGATGTTCGAAAGGATATTTACTGTAGTCCCTTTATTTCCCAGGTCTAACTGAATAATACGCAAGACATCTAAACCATAGTTATCATGAACGACCTATTGCTAGTGACATTGCTTCTTTGAATCCGACAAAAAGTCGCAACACCATCAGTTGGAAGCTTAAAATTCATATTTTGTACAAGAGTTTGTTGGCTCGAATGATGCTAAAAATTTTAGGAGGCAAATTAGATGCTAGCAAACTTATTTGTTATTAAATAGATGCATACGCAGATTTGAGCATGTAAATATAAACTCCCGACACCTACGCATTGTTACTGCAGATGAATTTAAAAATTTATCAGTTGTTAAATTATCAATGATTTTTAGAACTCCGAATGGTTATTCTCTCTCCCGCGGCTGCTACGTGGCGCAAATTTTGGAACTAAAACGCCAAATTATAGAAATTTAAATGTTTAATTTTTATGGATTTCCGATTAACAGTTAAATCTGCGTTCCTATTACGTTCTTACTTACTAATCGGACGCAAAATACAATCTTGTCAGCTTTTGATTGAACGGCACTACCTTATATTTTATACTTTAACCTCGCCGTTTAAATACTGGTATTGTTTTCAGTGCATAAGCGAAG
This sequence comes from Spirometra erinaceieuropaei, assembly GCA_902702965.1. Lineage (NCBI taxonomy): Eukaryota > Metazoa > Platyhelminthes > Cestoda > Diphyllobothriidea > Diphyllobothriidae > Spirometra > Spirometra erinaceieuropaei. Next base: position 293,375 of record CACRXP010000613.1, on the reverse strand, counting down.
TATTTTAGGCCTATATAGCTTCAAAAGTTAAATATACCATAAATGTTTCGTCTATCCACTGCCTTCGAAATGTCAAAACATATTGAATGCCTATCATTGTAAATATTTTAGACGTTCCTGGACTTTCTGGGGACATTTTCTTATAAAGGTTTAAATACCCCTATGCGTACTGGTTTTGATCCTTTGGAAATCAAGAAAGTAATTCCATTTTACCGACAAATATGGGGCCATTGTTTTAAAAAACCGAAGCATGTAATGCGTCTATTCCAATTTACGCAGTTATATTTTGTTTGCACTAAATCGCAAAACGGATTAGTGGAGCTTTGAAATCTCCGACGTTTTTAAGGGTTGTTTTGAGTAAGCCCATCATCAGCTTTTAAAATCTGAAATTTAATATGCGCCAAAAAGTATGGCCGTTTTTAATATTGCTTATATGTATGGCGGCTTGTAGGACTGAGTTGTATTAGGCGTCTAGTTCATTTATAAACTATATGAAAGGCGATTTTTAAGATTTGTTCCCCCAAATTAAAATTATGCATTAAGATTTAGATGAAAGCACTCTGTCTCCTTTGAGGAAAAGCCTGGGTTTTATCATTAACCAAACCTACATGAAATCCTCCGGTGCCAGTGACATAACCTATTTAATTGGGAAGACGTACATGGTTTTCTTTACATGGAAAATATACAACTGGCAGTGTCGAAACCCCGTATACAAATGCTACATTATGTCGGGTTCAGAATTAATGGAGAATAATAACAGTTTTCTGAAGCCGAATCATATCCTTCTTTCAACTTTATGCTTTGCGAAGTCGTGAGTTTCTTTCAAATTAGTAAGATAATGAATAATTCTATGTATGATTTCTGTAAAATATATTTGCATTTATAAAGGCATCGAAAACCAATAATAGAAACCCATACTAAATAAGCAGTCATTGTTGCAGAATGCAGTTCTCCCAGGTGGCTGAGCAACATGCAGTAACTGAATTATCGTAGGATTATGCTGCACGGAATTAATACGCAACCCTAATTAAGTAAGCATTTTGAGCAGAAAACGCATCACATAATTTGAGTTAACATTTCATGAGTAAGCACATCTGCTGCCTTTCAAACTGACTTTGAAAACACTTATGATATAAATATGTTTCTCATGGTTTTTAGACTCGGCTTCCGACCTTGACGGATTCTGGTCAGAATTTTATCCTTTTCAATAACCGGGGCTTTCTTTGCGGTGATGGCGGCCGGCTTGTCTTTATCTCTTTGACACATTCCAGTCTCTAGTCATCCGTAAACCGGTTAGTCACGTTTAGAATGCTGCCCATAATAACTTTCAGGGAGTAACCTTATTTTCCAAACCTTTAAATGTCCGTTGGCAACTATTTCTCAATAAAGAAAAATATGCCAGTAAGAATTTTGTTTCTGTTATTCTGTCTCGACCAACTCGAGAAATTATTTACGGAAACTATCATATTAGTAAATAACTTTTAATCTATTCTGTCATGTTTTGGGAGACTGAAAGCTTGCTATTTCATGTCAGACACGAAGGGTAGAACGAGTGACGGAACCAATGGTTTTTAGACTTTATTCCGCCTCTGAATTTTTCAGTAGTTTATTGACAGTTAAGTCAATAGCATTTTAATCGTAGCTAATGTCGTGCTACCCCACTTGCAAAGACGATTGACCTTCCTGAAGTGTCACCTTTCAGTGCTTTTATACGGTCGACAGCTATAAATGTCAAATATTTGATGACTGACGCATTTTTGCAGATAGCTAGAACGGCAACGTTTACATCACGTCGGTAATAGATTAATCTTACGTCCAAAAGCTAGGACCCATGTTCAGACGCCCTGTCTACAAATTGGTTGGACGTAATTTTGTATGTATTTGGCGCTTAAACTGTGGAGATGAGAAGATGGAGTTTTCCGAAAAGCATTTATTTGACCGAAAAAAATGTGAAGTCCACAACTTTCTAAGAGTGAGATTTTACGGTCTTCCTTATGTTACAAATAATCAAGTTGTTTATCCTGGATGAGCAGGCCATAAAGGTGTTTGTTCTCCTACTGATAACCTTGAACGAAGAGCCTTCGACATCTTCTCTTCGGCAAACGACAGGTGATAGACGGGGAAAAACACGATGTTCATAGTTTGTGCTACTTTCCTAACTTCCAGTTCGGGACCTTCACCGAAGAAAACTCGGATCGGGCTATTGGCAGCATAGTACTGTTACAGTAGTAAACCTTGGTAATCAAGCAAACAATCTATTCTTCTGATGAGAACTCATTTGTTTCTTGACCGGCGAACGCATGAGAACACCAGAGAGTGTCTGCTTCATCATCGGCTATCTGTATGGTGGCGCAGCCTGCTATCCGGCATATTAAGAACCTGTTCTTTACAAGTCACAGCCTACCTCTAACTCGATTTGTGAATATGGTTTTTACTGTAGTCAGGCCTAACTGCGTTCACCTCCGTTATAATCCAATGTGGAAACTGGAATAGAACCCTAGATTCAGATTCCGGAGCAAATCTCAATTAGTTGTCAACAGAGATTTTCAGAAAAACCCCGAAAGAAGCCGCAAATTTTCGGCTTCCAAAAGTGTTATTCCGACTACTAATTTGGATGCAGTCGAAGTGGTGCGTGGAACCAACAGCTCTTTTCAGTAGCCCGACTTTCCCACACAGGATTAGTAAATCGCACTGGTCTGCCGAGTGTTTTGGTGGACCAGTTTAAATATACATATATATGTCAGGAATGGGCGCACACCGATCTATTGGCTTCACGAAGCAAACAAGCCCCGTATGTGTGGCAAAGGTCACGAACAGGCAACCAATTACCAGGCCGAAGTCGGCCAAGTCATAATAGCAGCAAAAAGGGACGATGAAGTGCTTATGACCCATCTGGTAGACCTCAGTGGTGGATCAACTGCGCCAGGTGCGTCTGTGCGCATGTTTGTGTTTCTGGTCCCAGCTGCTGGTGGTCAGGGTTATGATTGGCTGAATGAAGGCACAATAAGCCCGAAACAGTACTGTATCAATCTACCCGCATTCTCTGTCGTCCCTCCTTGCTACATATATATGTATATATAATGGTAGGGGACGCTCACCAATCGTTCTTACAGAACTCACTAGTTCCGTTGTGCCTTATGGGATCGCTCTCGAAACTAACCAGCAGCCGCACAGCGGCGCATGATATAGGTAGTATGTTATTACCGACAAAGACAAAGGAGATTGGAATGGCCATTTCTGGCTTACTAGCGGTCGTCAGCCAGGCATATCCAACCCCGAATTGTGGAACGCCCGAGGCTAGAACTCGCGACCTGTTAGTTATATATATACATAGCACAAGTGATGCAGGCGACTTGATAACCAGAAGCAGCCCAATAACTTTAACTGTTGACAACGAAGTAAAAGAGACCGGTTAACGCCTGGGCATACGAAGTTATTATAAGCAATGTCGTTAGCTGCTCCACATGATCCTTAACTGGCACCCAGTGAGAAGAAAGAGATGCGATCGCTGGGACAAGAACTTTATTTGCCTGACCTTTCAGATTCACCTGAAATCCATTATCAAAGACAGTATCATATGAGAATACTTGTGTTCAAGATTTGCATAATTATAGGATTCAGTTGCTTTGTTATCATGTGCTTATCAAAGCTACCGGCTTCTCACGTTCATCACAGATTTTCGTACATGGTGTGGTATTCGCTGACCGTCCGCATCGAAGTCATTAATTGTCGGAGAATTACTCAGTGGTTTGACTTATCCACGAAAGGCATAGGAAAAGTGCTTATCCGCGTCCCCCTTGTGTGACTAATTACCTTTCCCAGGCAGAGTCTCAGTACGGAATACGAAGGGGGAGATCATAACGCTTATTAAAAGACAAGGAACTGAACGATCATAAATAAAGCGAATCGCGAATCACGCGGTCAGTATAGCTCGCGAAGAATTGCGGCCAAGTCCCATTTAAGAACTGGGGTCACTCCTCCTCACCTCTGCCGCATGCTCGGTCATCTGCGTCCAGAGTATTCTTTTAGTTTCCCAGCATAGTTGTTTGTCCCGCAGTAACATCAGAGCCGGTAAACGACTTTGGACGTTTCCCACCGCAGCAGTGAGTCTTTCAGCCTCATGACCTGACACATGTTAAGTGTCTCTGGGCAGCTTGCAACCTCAATTCCAAATGGTGCGAGTAGGCGACTGATACATCTCGAGACGACCTTGAGGAAAAGAGACGTTCAATTAAATTTGGAGCCGGCACTCTTTGGTTCCTCGTCTCATTCGCGAATCCACTGGTTGCCAAATTTGCAGGAGTAGCCATTCGTTTTCGGCACCCCATAAATGTATAATAATTCAGCAATCTGTCTTTTGATTCGTTGATTCGTCTCAACAGGCACGCAATTCCGTCTGCAGTCATTTGAGCGATCGCACATTAGGCTCAGAACTTGCCCCGTATTTGTCGCTTTCCTTAATATTGCTCCTTAGGCTACCGAATCTTTCCTTCAGACAAGGACATCAAAGGAAGCCGGCTGGCTGTTTTGTTTTCCTCCATCTTAAATAGCCTATTAGGGAAGAGGGTAATAAGGTGCTTTGAATGTCATCACCTGATTCCGTTTGATGATGACGAGGGAATCATTTGTGTGTCCAACCCAGAATTTCGGGCCGCCGTGTCGAGAAATAAGTTACACCAGTCGTTGCATCACTGCTTCAGCTTTAAATTCCAAAATCAGGGAGCCAATCTGCGTACCTTTCGCCTACTCGCAGATTCTTCTGTCGAACGGGAATTACGGCTTGTGGCAATACTCCAGGACATGCAGTTTTTTGAGAGTCCAAGCTGATTTTCCACTTCACCGAATGTACTGTACATGAGTAGGTCGGCAGCCTAGATCGCTAAATCCTGGGAAATAAAGTAAGGAGGAGCTCGGGATTAAGAGATATCCTCACCTGGTTTGTCAGAAGACCTAATTCCTTAAGTTACTGCAAAATTGTGTTGACTAATTAAACGCGTTGTCTGAGATAACAGCCGAAAATTCGAGACCCATAAACGACCGTTTTCTCAGTCAGCAAATATGGATTGTCTTTTAGCGATATGATGAACCGGAGGCAGCGCCGTAATAAGGTGACTTGGGAAGACCGTATGATCGAGTTAGATCCGCTTTCTGGGCTCAAACTACGTGCAGTTCGAATGGCGATAGTGCGCCTGAGTTCTCTAGCGTAAATAACTTCTAATTGGTATTGTGTTTTAGCTTTTTTCGGGATCAGACATCTTCCTAACCGTCCACATGCAACCTTGTCCAATTCGTTAACCTCAGCGCAGACTATCTCCGTTACCAGAAACGTAAAGAAATTAAACTCATCCACCTACTTTACTATTCTCCCTACCACCAGCAATAGGGACACAACCCCAACCTGTCACTTGCGGCCACACCTTCATATTGTACATCCGTCTGGTTATTCACCTGCATACAGTAGATGTGCTAACTCATGAAATATCAACCAAATTTTCGAAATGCGCTCTCGTTTCGAAAAGATAAATTAAGTAGTGTTGTAAAACTAATCATGATGCAGCATAAACCTATAAGGATCCAGTTACCGCAGGGTTTCGGCTTTCGAAAGAACTTATTTTCGGCTGCATGCAAGATCTATACTCTGCAAAAAATGAATACCTATGTAGTATGCAATTTTCTAATTGATTTTCGATGCCCTTGAATATTCAATTATATTTCATGGAAAACATGCATAAAAATATTCATTCTTTTACTTATTCGGTAGAAAATTACGTCTTCTTCCAATTTCATACTCAAAAGAAGAGTATAATTCGATTTTAAAAAAAGTTTCTAATTGTGAGATTTTTTAATACCTTTAAATGGCCGTTCATGAAACGCCATGTATGTGCATTTCCGAATGTGGCTGGTAAAGTTAACAATATTGCTCAAATCCACTGCTTAATTTTATGAACCTCATATGGTCTCCTCTTAACACCGTAGAGAAAAGCATGGTTTTCCGTACACGAAAAATATACAGCTTGTAGTTTTGAAACCCCGAATGCAAGTGTAACAGCAGGTCGGGTTCAAAATTATTCGGGAATTAGAAAAGTTTTTTAAAACCGAATTATACTCTTCTTTTGAGTATGAAATTAGAAGAAGACGTGATTTTCTACCGAATAAGTAAAAGAATGAATATTTTTGTTTTCCATGAAATATAGTTGAATTTTCAAGGGCATCGAATATCAATGAGAAAATTGCATGCTACTGAAGTAGTCATTTTTTGCAGAGTATAGATCTTGTATGCAGCCGAAAATAAGTTCTTTCGAAAACCGACACCGTGAGGTAAGTGGATCATTATGCTGCATCATGATTAGTTTTACAACACTACTTAATGTATCTTTTCGAAACGAGGACGCATTTCGAAATTTTGGTTGACATTTTATGAGTTAGCACATCTACTGTATCTATCGCGCTGCGGCCGCCGAGCCAGGCCCAAGAGCCTGCAGACTTACCTGGCATTTCGAGCTCACCTAACCACACTGTCCTAAGACTCTCTGTCATCACATGGGTCTATTTAACCATAGGTTCGTCCATAAAAACCGCCATTAAACAACACAGTCCAGATCCACCAGAACACCCTACTCCATCTGCACACAGCCCTAAGCTGCACATTAACCTACCCCACCACACGCGCATACGCAACATCTTATCGGAGCGCATCACTTCAGCAGCATTCATGCAATCCTTTTTGCCAACGCCAGTATTGTGTATGAATCGTCGTATTCAGGAACATGTACATTTGAGTTAGGTGAGATTCGTGTCGGTTGGTGTGTCCCGATAAACAGGCCTGGAGCCGGTCGTGTATGGCGTGCGTAGACGGACAGTTTGTTTTTCTCAGTTACTGCGCCAATGCCCAACGTCCTGACTTTGTCTTCTTATCAAAGCATTGTCGGTGCGAAGGGGAGAATAAAGTACGGGAAGGCACACTTACGCCGAACCTACAGGGTAAGTATGCCTTAAAATAAAATAATTCCCTTACAAGTCACCTCTGCGTCAACTCCGTGGGACACGCGGTGGGCGTCGTCGGTTGTGACAATCGAAGAGCTGCAAACAGCCACAAAAGTTAGTCGCGCGTAACGGGTTATCATGGAGAGTGCGAGCGGCGTAGAGCCGCGGCCTAAGGCGCTGAACAGGGGACCAGGCCGGCGGCGTGAGACACGCGCGAAGTTAGACGGCCTACCGACACGCACTGCAGCGCCGCGCACGTCTGGTGGCTTTGCTCGCGTGTGCGGCCCAATCGCTGGCTAGTCGAACATTCCAGACTCTTCCGCGGGGGACCATCGCGAACGCGGTGGCCAATCAGCGACCAGCACGCTCGGGGCAGGAACGGCTGGCACGTCATTCGACAAAACGTTCCAGAACGCACAGGAGCCAAAATAATTAGCTAATCTTTCTTACGAGCCGTAACCCTTCGTGCCCGCAAGTTACCAGTAAAGCGCTTGTCCTCCGAACCGGCTCTTTTCCTGTCCTACCTTTCTTCCGGGTCATAACAGGGCAATTATCACCTGGACGCAATAAAGAATCCAATGCTCGGGCAGTTATCTGATGCTCAATCATATCATTATCGTCGGCAATACAATGAGTTGACAAAGGACGCAGCCAGAACATCGATCGCTTGGCAGGAATGAATGAATGAAATCGGGAGATAGTCACTGTACTTAGTCCCGTCTGTCTTATGGAGGTCGGTGCATGTCAGTCTTTGGACAGAACATTAGATTAGGTTTTCAAATCTAGAGGCAGTTAATTCTTCTTGGTACGTTAAATGTTATATGAAGAATCCGTGAAGTTATCAAGACCGTGAAACACCAAATCTTTACAACGGCTATTTTATCTGTCGTTATTGGATCGAAGCGACCTTGAACCCCCTGTGGGAAAGCAATACAGATCAGACGTGAAATGAGGTTTTCAAAGTAGGCCATGTGGCGCTGTGTTAATCACCCTCAAAAAATGTTAGAGTTTCGAGCATGCCTTCGATATTAACCCTAATTAAATTTGTTCTATATCATTTTGTTACCGACTAAGGGTGTTGCAAGGTTATTTACAGCACCCTGGCGCAGACACGAAAAATTAGTACGGTCATAGCCTTATACACCAACAAAGGAGAGTGAACACCCTTTAAGTGTGAGAATGAGCCCGAATAAGCCAGAACCTGCCATCTCATTTTTCTTGTCTTTAGGGTAGACGTCTCCCCGATTTGTTATTGCTGACACATATTACTAACACGGAGACTAGGTTCTCATCCGCAGATGGGTCGAGATCTTAAGTTGGATAAGGAGTGAGTACTCTAATTCTAACAGATGGTCGGAACTTTGACGGGAAAATGTCAACTTGGATTCCTTATAGCATACAGCAGGCCTAATAACACAGCTGCAGTCTGTACCCGTTCTGTTATGTCAATAAAATAAGCATTTATGCGACCAGCTCACCAAATGAACGGGAGCGAGTTGGAATAGATTGTGAGGAGAGCACAACTTGACAATGTGATTGTAGATCGAATTACATCATTCTGTCAGCGTATGCAGCTGGAAGCAGTATGGTCTGAAGGATTCAGATAGGAAATCGAAAGATCACTATGAAAATACGAAGAGCGCAACGTGCTATATTGATTTCCCCGAGGTCTTCTTGTATCACTTACGCAGTAAAAGTTCGAACACCTTTTTTTCTTTTCACAACAGTCCTCCGACGACAGCTTCAGTCGTATTTAGAATACTGCGAAAGGCCACAGGTAGAAATGCCGATGTTGGTCTGACCTGCCTTAGAGCACGACTTCTGAGTAAAAAAGGAGGCATAATTGTCAACTGGATCCAGCTACCCAGTCATTTTAAAGAGACTTAAAGGAAGTCGGAGGGCATGGTTGTAATCGCATCTTGTATTACAGGGAGTTAGGTCTAGAGGTAGGGTTAGGTATTGGAGGCCTAATGAGGGGGCTGGGGTCGGAGTTCAGTTCAAGAGTAAAGCCAGAACACGGGAATGAGTACTCCTCCTGAGATCTGACGCAAACTCACCTGCAGTACAGGATATCTATTGGTGCGTCCATTAGACTCCTCTTGTAAATAATGCTTGATATTCCACTCGAGTTTCCATATAAAGCTTTAAGCAAGTGGCACAAAATCTTAGAGTAATGCCTGCTAACCGTTTTTTGGTATTTGTCTGCTTACAGTAAGTCTGTTAATAAGAGTTGTTTTAGGTTTGTTGCTTATGTAGAATCTATTAGAAAAATCCAGCGGTAGAGAAGCCATCAGTAACTGTTGAATTTCCGTACACTATCATTTTGAGAGATATTCGTTCTCTCAAGAGACGACTTACTCACTGGTTTGTGCAATGGTAACAGTTGCTCTGTAAGAACCCCAACTGGCAGTCAGACTGGAATATATTGCATAGGCAATGCGATTCTTCGGCGATTACAATACAACCTATTCCGTTAAAGGATCTAAAATAGCTATATATGAGGAAATAAACGTGGTCGCCGTGTTTTCGGATCCTTTATGCGGATTGTATGCCATATCTTATAAGCGCCCAAACGCAGCCCGGAACTATTACACACAGATCCCCCGGCTATTTTATATAAATCACGAAGTCCTTCGCGTGAGATAGTCCCTAAACACGAAATATCATGACATTTGTGACATTTAAGAGGACATTTTATATGAAGATTTTGTTCGTGGTATGAGACTGTTAATGAAATCATATAACCCTCTGTCTCGTTTTGATATGCAGAACGGTGTGGCTGCTGGCTGTTAAAGTCCCCTAAGATCCCGCTAGTCGCTGTCCACACTCTCTTTAAGCTTTAGATTTCATGTACCACAAAAGAGAAATAGCACATGGAAATTCAGTTTCATTCCACGTCATTAAAACAGCTTGCGGGATGTAACACTGCTTTGTATGAACTAGTAAACTTCAAAGCAATATCCGTTAAACTCCAATCATTACAATTCTGAAAATTCAAGGAAATTCCACTGATCAGGAGAATTAAATTTATTTGTAGTAATAAGACACGGTGGTCATAAAAAATTGCCGCCAAGAAGGGTTCGGGCATCTTGGTACAGGAAGGAACGTCACAAAACCTCCACAACACTGCGTGTTGCGGCTAGCAGTGAAGAACATGCTTTGTGCAAGGGCCAGATGCTGTAACACAAAAGTTGTAATTAGATCCCTCGTGAAGAAACGCCTACATAGCGCAATCTGTTTGGGTTTTCTCTAATTATGAGGAGGGGTTATGGCAGGGAAAGGGAAATATATAACCATTTCTGACAGACTCATCATCGTTATTCAGTAAAATGTCAACTTCAGGATGAAAAGACCATCACTATAACATGAGTTCTTTTGCCCACCAAATTGTGTGTTCTATCAGTTGAGTCTCAGGTTCAAGCTCTCTTGACTACTTTCGGTCAGATGTGACGCCAAGTGGGAGTGACGCTCACACATGTTTCCTGGTTTCCAGAGGACACATAAGTCTGAAGCAACCATCATGGACTCCGGTGTTTCTAAAGTGAAGCTCTTCGATTATCGGCTTGTCGTCTCTGTTTGGCCCATGCCGAAGCTTTGGAGAGATGTTTTAAGGCAAGGTAGAGCACAATTCCGCTTGCTGCATTTACGCTTAATCCATGGGTAGCGTTCCCACATGATCCTAAATTCTCGAGTTTAAACTTGACCGGCGTTCATATGGATGGTTTACGCTAAAATTGTTCCTGGCCAAATGGAAAACCTCTTATAGGTAAAACGTGCAACTCTTGTAGGCACAAAAACTAGTATCAGGGAAAAAAGTTCGACCGTCAGCACCCGATTTCTCGCTAGGAGTTTAAGGCTGAACTACAGTCTAGTAGATTTCGGTGGTAAACAGATTCATAAATCACTTATATCGTGCCCCATTTGCGTGTCCACCTTAGTTTACTCGAGTCATTTCACGTTGCGTGAAGTTGATGTACTCATCTCTTGTAGTATGAATTTGTGAGCCGCACATAAACATTTGCAAACGATACAGTAACTGCGGATGCACAGGTCTTTAACCAAACAATGCAATTCAAAGACTGTCAATCTAGATCCAGCTGGCATTAATTCTGCTGTTATTGCAGTGTTTTTACCCTTAGCTGGAACCACATGAGATCTTAAACCCAAATTACTGGCGCCGGACGGGTATTTCCGTGATACTCCTCGATTCGTGAATCTTGGCATTCGAAAGTGAGAAAATACACACGCATCTGTTCTTCTGGTCCTTCATGAGCCAATTATCAGAGGAAATAGTTTGGGCCTCAATACCAGCATAATTAGATAATTACACTTGCACCACTGTTTGCAAAACCACATTTTTAGTTTGTCGACCGTGGCGTATTCATTTTGTCGCTAGTGTTTGGCGTTGAGCTTCTGTACTGGGCCGTCCTAACAAATATGTGGTGTTTTTTCGAGACAGATTAACCAATTTTAGATAATTTTGCAAAAGGTAGTAAATTATTCGGAGGTGGCAATTTCTTTAAGTGGTCTCGCTTTCAAGGGCTCCAGAGAAGCAAAGTATCACGTGAAACAATTTGTTTGGGCAAACAACAGCAGACACAGCCGGCTAGTTTGATTCATTTGGCCTCCGGACTATCCATAGCTCACACAATATGCTTATAGCGTCTTTAGTGGTGTTAGGCTACGAACAATATTGCCTTTGATAATTCGTATCTCGCCAAATGACAATAGCTTACCGATTTTCAAATTGAATGATCCGCCACCCAGCTTCTAAAATGAAGACCAGGAGATGAACGAAACTTAAAAAAACACTTTTAAAGCCTCTCTAAAAGCCAAGAACACAATAGGAGGAAATCAAACTGCGCCTTGACATCGTTCCTTACTACTGCAATAATGAAAATTGGTAGAAAGCAGGCAACCTCAACCAACAGCTTCAGCAACAACTCACAACAAAATTATTTTTCCATCAGTGAGACTAGAGGCAAATCGAGGGTACATGCACTAGTTTAATACTCGAATGGTTAGTTCGTAGAGGTCTCGTCCATCAGAGAGAACACGTGTTCTCTGACAAACATCGGATGGAGTTGTGGTTCGCCTCTTCGTGACATAACTTTCACCTCTGACCTTGTCATGTACAGTTTACAATGCTTGCCCGACCGATTAGTGTATCCGATTCATATTAGAGGCGCAGACAAAAAAATCAAATCCTCTTCTCAGGTGCTCTCCTGCATCTTCTCATAAGCGTAATTACAAGTAGTTTCTGCACCGTCGGAAAGGCCCTAAGTCAAGCGCTAAACGTGCGGTTACACAATCGCTCCCAGGCTTCAGTTAGACAGCACCAAGAATATCGATCTGATCACCCCAAATGTGAACGGTTGACATTGAAGTCCTAGCTATCGGACGTGGGATATATTAAATGACATGTCGACCTATATGGCCCCCTGTGTCTATCCAAGTTACTGGAGTGGCAGGTTGGCCCGAATAGACAACTAGCAGCTGCATCGATAAGCCACTGCGGTTGAACTACTTTAGCTGTTAGAAGAAGTAGACAGGATCGCCGGAATAAGAGCTTTATTAGCCTGACGTTTCGGATTCCTACTCGAATCCATCATCAGAGACAAAAAGCAGAAACGGGTGGTTGTTGCACAAGGGGCTGTGGTATTTATAGGATGCAGCAGCCATGCTACCGCATACCTATGAACGTTCACGGCTTCCCCCTTCATCCGGGATTGTCACACTTGGTGTGATCATTGCTTGATGGCCGAAAATTCGGGTCGATAATTGCTGCAATTTCATCACGTGCGTTGGATGTTGGCGTGATGATTGCTCGACCATCTGACGCACCGACCCCGATGTTGGGAAGAGTGTTCACCTCTGCGCTCCCCGCATGACTTGTTACGCCGCCTAGGCGAAGGTTCAGCATGGAGTATGGAATGGGAAGCTCGTTGCACTTGTTGATAGACTGGGGCTAGTAAACCATGATTCCAGTAGCTCCCGGCTCACGCTGTTGTCACCTCTTTCGAGAATTTTGGCCTCATCGAATTTGAATGTGTGGCCGGATCTCGTCGAATGAGCCGCAACTTGATAGCTGGCGTCATTTCTGCGCACCGCTGCCGCGTGTTCGGCCATTCTCGTTCGGAGCTGTCTTCCGGTTTCTCCGACGTAGTTGCTTTGTCCGCAACTGCAACAGATCCGATAAACGACTCCAGACGTTTCTAGCCGTGGTAGTGGGTCTTTCGGTTTCATGACCAGACGCCTGATGGTTGCCTCCGGTCTGTAGGCCACTCCAATCCCAAGTGGTGCGAGAAGGCAGCCGGCAGCTTTCGAAACGTTCTTGACATACGGAAGTGCCCGCCAAGATTTGGTGTCCGTGCGGTTAGGCCTTTCGTCCCTTTTGCGTACGCACCGATCGACGAAGTTGCGCGGGTAGCCGAAGACGAGGCGGATTAATAAGCTCTTTAGCAAGCGCAACCATGCCTGCCATCTGACTGACTGCAAAAAAAATCGCGGAAAAAATATCTACCACACATTCCGGACCTTATTAACTGTGCTGCAGGAATTTACAAGGAATGCAGCATAATCCTTCTGACAGATGATTAATTGATAACTTAAAATGCCCATTAGCTGGCCCGAAACTTTTCCGTGACGTTTATTTACAGAAAATACGACACGAGACTCAACGGCAGCCCTCGAACCCTCATTGGAACCACTTCAGACTTAATCAATTTAGAGCAAGAAGCCTAATCATAGTATTCTACATCATCATGTTGACGTCCAGCTATAGAATGTCAGCAGATTCGTGAAGAGGCAAAACTGTATTTAACGCTTGGGAGGCGGAGTCTGATTTAATTTGCAGTTTTATTATTGTTGCTGCGTGTTTATCAAACGAAGAGAAAATCTTAAACTTTTACTGTTGGTTACGCAGAGACATCGAAGACCCGAATACAGCAAATTAATCAACATACAGGTGGAAAACGCATTCAAAAAACAGTCGCAGTAATTACAAGGGAACGGCAGTAGAGTTTACATATAAGAGCAGAAGAAAAGACGATCAAATCCAACGCTATCTAAAAGCTACTCTGACAGACACCTGAAAATCCATGGTAAGAAGATAAGCATTATATCAGTAAGACAGAGTCATGAACTCGACATTAATTTAACACCAATAATCATATTTATCTGTTACATATAGAACCACCTATTATTCCGCATGCACTGTGCATGTGAAAATACAATCGTTTGTGAATAGAGATTACTGTAAAAGGGTTGTTTTGCAGCATATCGGCTCTTCAAGAACTATTTCAACTGTGACGACCTAGTATAAAACCCATTTCTTATGCTTACGGTTCATTTATTAGACACGAACCTGCCTAATCACCCAAATTTTAAAGATATAGGCCAAAATTATAACACGAATGGATCCCAATTTCTTTCCCTTTCCAATCGCCTCTTTCCTGCGAACGCTGACTTGCTTTTCGACAATGCAGCACAGCCTCTAGCTCATGAATTGATTCTGAAAATTCCATTATAAAGTTGCATGAAGTTAAACTCTCTCGACGTACGCCTAGAATTCCAGCGTGAATTTCCTACGCCCACCTAGCACGTTACTGCATAAAATTCGATAAATAAATTCACTTTTCCCGAACTAAACGGTGCTGATAAAAAAATCCTTTTTGGATCGCGTAGGAGAAAAAAACACTGCTTTGTGATTTCAAAAAGACCACTATGGAATCGTTCTACCAAAGCCGCCACTATAAAAGGAAGTAGGAAGCTGTGAGGCTGAGCGTGCACGGAAGGGTGGGATTTCCAGCAAGATAGGAATGCCTTTTGAAATAAATATAGAAGATCATCAAAGCAGTTGAATTAACGCGAATCATTTTTAAGAACGGCGGGAAAATCCTTCCCGACGTTGTTTTTCCTAAGTCTTGTCTTTGATGTTGACATTTTTAATGGTTAATGGGTTACGTGCAACCCATACACATTAAGGTTTCATAGCATTTCTGACCAGTAAATCTTTCCGTTTATCTAAGGATGCCATGGGCTTGGGTTATTAACACCTAAGAAATTCAAAACAAATCTGTGGACTTGAGATAACATTTCAGAATAAAAAGAATAGGGTACAGAACTTGATTAGGTATGCGATAGGAAAACTCACAGAGGTATTTAGTGGCAAATGAGGGGCTAACCTTAGACTCGTAAAAAGTACCAGCAGCAATTCTTATGGCCGAATTTTACCTTTGTTGGAGTTATTGAGGACAATAGACATACCCTATGCAGACTTCGTCTTACTGTATATGGTGTGAACCCTAAAAAAGTATAAACCAAATTCCAGTTCGCTAAATCTAAAAAAAATTTATTATTTTAAGTAACAGTAAGCATATTTATGCAATACGAAGTTTACCTCTTACGAAGTGTTCTAAAAATCATGTCAATTATTTCGGGCGCTTACGTCTTAAGCTCTTTTTAGGACACTGAAGGTGTCCTTTTTAAGAAAGTGCTTTTTTTTCTTACAAAAAACGATACCGGATTTGTCTGATCAAAAATACATACATCATAAAATGCAAAAGCGCTATGCTGGGTTTTTAAGCTATTCCACATAACCAAAGCAATTTAGATTACAGAAGTGTCACTCAATATGGCGTACAATTGAAAAAGCAGCTGTGAGGGGCCTGCGTATTCGCGTGAGTGGGGAAAATATGGTCAGGTTGAAGTACCCTTTGATTTGAGGACAAGTTATCGGTCACAGAACCGTGCCGCGTCTTTGTCGAAATTCACGAATTTCTCACATTATTTTTGGATGAGGCATTGCCGAGTCAGGAAGCAGGGGCTGTTGCGTACGCAACCACACTTTAACAAAACTGTGCAACTTAAGTATTCGCAGCAAACTCAAAGTTTAATTTTAAAAAGTTGGAACGAATAACAAAGAAGCAGTACGTTAAAACCAGCCTATGTATGACGTTCAGTGATGATAGATAATGTTGCCAATGCTACAATTTCGGTATTAGATTGAGGCTGTTTTCTACTTTGGGTCCAGTTGTAACCGTCAGATTCCTGTCTCCTGACAGAAGTATTTAAAATTATGTCCTCGTTTCCTAGTCCAAGTGTCTATGCGCTTCTCTCGGTTAGCTGCTCATACGTCAAATATAAAAACCGTTTTACGCCATTCTTTCTGCAAGCCCACATTTGAAAAACTACACGCTAAATGTACATATTTATGGTAGGGATCGCTCACCGATTGTTCGCACGGAATTCACTCGTTTCGTTGTGCCTAAAGGGCTCTCTCTCGAGCCCAACCAGCAGCCGCACAGCGGCGCATGATATATAGGCAGAATGGCATTACCGACAAAGACAAGGGAGACTTGACTGGGCATTTCTGGCTTATTAGCCGTCGTCAGTCAGTCATACCCAAGCCCCAGTCTCCCTTGTCTTTGTCGGTAATGCCATTCTGCCTATATATCATGCGCCGCTGTGCGGCTGCTGGTTGGGCTCGATAGAGAGCCCTTTAGGCACAAGGGAACGAGTGAGTTCCGTGCGAACGATAGGTGGGCGACCCTTACCAATGTATATTCCCGATCGAAAGCCGACAGGACAACGGGCTCGTGGCCCGGTGAGTAGAGGCGTTGACCTCTAAACCAACAGGTCGCGAGTTCGAGGCTCGAGTGTTCCACAATTCGGCCTTGTGTATGACTGGCTGACGACGGCTAATAAGCCAGAAATGCCCAGTCCAGTCTCCCTTGTCTTTGTCGGTAGTGCCATTCTGCCTGTACATATTTATGTACAGCGTAAGTAAGAAGCAACCGAACGGTCAATGAAACTTATTCTTTAGTTCATTAGCAGCTAGTTCGAAGGAAACAGATCGATTACTTGGTAAGCGTCAATTGTCAGCCAAAGCAGTTGGTGAG
The DNA here is from genome assembly GCA_902702965.1 of Spirometra erinaceieuropaei. Classification (NCBI taxonomy): domain Eukaryota; kingdom Metazoa; phylum Platyhelminthes; class Cestoda; order Diphyllobothriidea; family Diphyllobothriidae; genus Spirometra; species Spirometra erinaceieuropaei. The sequence goes on along the minus strand of CACRXP010000613.1, from coordinate 276,489 downwards.
AACACAACATATAGATATCAGTTTGACTGACTTGCCCTTCAGAAATTTTTAGTAATACTTATTTTGGGTAGAAAATCGTGTCCTAACAGAAAAACGGAGACAGATAATGGCCGACTGACCACCGTTTTCACCGTAAAAGGGTTTCACCAAATGGACAGCGGGAGTAAGATATGGCGCCAGTCTCATTCACTGCTTTGGAAAACCAAAGTATTTTTGTAATTTTAAAAACATACAGATTTTTGAAGCGACTTTTACAGGTGGTCCGCAAAAGTTTACAAGACCAGCTTCGCAACGGCTTGGCATTTCTGAAAAATAAACTTGTACAAATGTTGCACAATGTCGCTCTTCTCCACTGCAGCACTGTTATGCGCGACTGGTTTTATAAGCACTTCCCAAACAATTGGGCGTCCTGATTCTATAGAGTATGTACGTTGTTCACCTAATCTAACGCCTCTGAGCTTTTTTTCTTTGAAGTATGTTGCAAAAGCTCGTCTACGCTGAAAGCCAAGGATTATGCAGCAACTTGTAGCAGGGATAGTGGATTCTTGTAAACAGATCAACGAACACATGTGCCGACTTGTGTGCTACACTGTTCTTCATACAACTTCCAGATGCACTGAAGAGAATAGTTGGAATTTTTTGCAGTTATTCTTATTGTGCTCTGTTTGGTTTTGTTCCGTGCATATTTGAAACAAATAAATTTTACCATTTAAACCAACACTTTTTGTCTGCGCCGTTACTTCCTTTTCACGCTTTACATATGCGCATGTGTATAATATCCCGTTAATGACCTTCCAAAAAGGATTAACCATAAAATAGTTATTGTTTCGCGATCGAATCGTATTTACGCGACATTTTGGAAGCTGCCCGGTTTCCATTAACACAGACGTGATGTCCCAATCACTGATGCTTTTACTTTGTTCGGCTTCGTCATCTGCATGCAATATATATTTGTGACTATCTCCGATTGGAAATTTGATCGGTCTTTTCCCCTCGCACCTTGCAGAGCCTCTGCCTATGCGTCAACCAGGCGGTTTCCACTTGCTTCACGTTTACTGGACACTCACCGATCAGGCTGCTGGGCATACGCGTCCCCTTGTGCGTTGCGTTTTCATCTAGAGCCCTCGCGTGCAGTCGCATAGTAAATAATGCTATATACGAAAAGGGAGATGCTGAAAAAGTGCAAGAAAACCGTCATGGCCGTTTTAGACTTGTTAGCCGCCGTTGGCTATCCATACGTACCCCAGGTTAAGGAGAGCGGTAGTCCAAGCCCGAGTTCTTTTTTTTCAAAGAACCTTGACTAGTTAACGGCCCACTACTGCGGCTGAGTAAGGCTAGCGTCCGGATCTCCCTTGTCTTTTTCAGACAACGGATCTGCGACTCATTGTTAGATTGCTGGATCCCTCTGGAGAAAGTGTAGTAAGTTAAGGAAAATCAGCAGGTTCGTTCACTTTTCTCTACTACAGAACCTATTGCACAAAGGCAGGGCAATTAATTCAGGCCCAGTCTTACTTATTTAAAACGTGATTTTCGTTAAATTCTTTGCATTGCCGTTTTGCTTGTACGGGGCCTATCACAGTGACCTGTCAAACTTCTATGTTACAGAGTTCGAAGTATAGATAGCGAAAAAAGTCTACGTTTATCTGCACTTAACATACTTGAAGTAGTGAGGAACCGCAACAAATAATTTAACTGTCTGAGTTTTTTCCGTATACCGCCTTCCTTCATAAAGCAAAGCGTAGTGACACAAGTGGCGTATGGCGCGCATATTTACTAAACATCTGGCGAGCAAAAAGTTTGAAGGATCCCAAGCGTAACTGTAATAACACCTCCGAGGCGTTTTCTCGTCTCCAATGTGTTATTTTTTGAGCTGCAGTGATAAGACGGTGAACCAAACTTACTGCCATCATGAACGCTGCAGTATGTCAGGTGTATACGGCGGAACAGCAGTGAAGTCTCTGGAGTATCCGTTTCTTTCTAGTGGGTTGTTGCTGTGAAATGCAGGTGGCAGAAAAACAAGATCCAACTTTCTGCCATCACGAACGCTGCGGTCGGCCAAGAGGTCAAAGTGGCCGAAACGCTGAAAACAAAGTCCGGACTAACTTCCAGTGCCAAAATGACAAATTGCTGGCTGAGAAGTGGTTTGGTATCTCTTTCCTCAAGATTTGTCGGCGCCTATCAGGGATTCTGACAGTTCACCGAACACTAGGTTTGTAGATTTTTCATGCGAACTCGAGTTTTTTTTATTTGAACGGAATAAGACAGCATGCTTGCATAACATTTGCTTTTTCCTTATTCACAAGACACTTATTTACACAGTACTATGCACATAAAGTGAGTGACCAGCCTCATGAAATTTTGGCTGGAATTCTGAAATGCGTTTTTGATTGGAGGGTTTAATTGGGCGCGGTTGTAATAATGGTTATTTTGCAACATAATCCTATAATATTTCGGACTGGGCAGGATGTCGGCTTTTGGATACACTGCTTTTTAATCTCCTGTAAAAACCGTACCTAGTAAAAAAATGACTACTTACGTAGCATACACTTTTCCCATTGATTTTCAATGGTCTTTCAAACTCAAATATGCCTTACAGATACCATAAACAAAAATATGCTTTCTTTCAATCAATTAATAGAGAATCACGTCTTCTTTATATTTCATACTCGAAGAAAGAGTATAATTAGGTTTTACAAAAGTTTTCCGGTCGCCGAATAATTTGGAGCCTGACAATTCGTTGCATTAGCTCTTAGTGGTTTCAGTCCACAAGGTGCATGCGTTCCGCATAAAGAAAATCACATATTTTTCTATGCCATTAAAAAGATGTCAAACAGTGTCCATAAAATTTTGCAATGGATGCGGGCTATGTTGTACATTTCATGAGGAACATTGGTAACCGGACAGGTACGATGCTATGCAAATGGACATTGCGAGGTCTTAAAAAGTCTCTTGATAAGAAACTTATTAAAACCTTATTATACTCTTTCCTTGAGTATTAAATATTAAAAAGACGTGATTCTCTAGTAATTGACTGAAAAAAGCATAGTTTTGTTTATGGTCTCTAAAAGATACATTTGAGTTTGCAAAACCATCGAACATCAATGGGAAGAGTGTATGCTACTTAAGTAGTCATTTTTCACTAAGTACTATTTTTACAGGATATTAAAAAGCAGTGCATTCAAAATCTGACCTCCTGCCCAGTCCGAAATGTTATAAGATTATGCCGTAAAATAATCAGTATTACAACCGCGACCAAGTAATCCTTCCTAATCGAAAACGCATTTCAGAATTTCAGCCAACATTTCATGAGATCGGTCACTCACTGTAGCAACTCATAGAAGCTCCACTTTACTATACAATCATCAACAAATGCTCCATCCATCCCGCCTTAGAATCCCAAACGGTTAGCACGTAGTCGAATAGTTAAAAGCAGCCATGAAGAAGGGAATGCTGACAATTCTGAGGGAGCCCGGAATGGTGGTTAAGGTCTTATCTTCAATCATTGGACACCCACATTTTCGACCAAGTCAGACTCAACTTAGATTTTGCAAGCGAATCCAATACCCGCAGCTGAGTCACAAAATTCACCCCATGCTGGCTGCAATCGGTAATATAAAAATTGTATGTTTCTTGCTGTCCTCGGAACGTTGGTGTGCTGTCTTCGCGCAACTTCATATATCTAATCGATATATGCATAGCACGAGTACTTTTGCTGAATTAGTATAAAGCTAAACCCATAGTTGCAGGTTATTTACTTCAGTTTTAACTGGCGGATCTACCCGACCTGGCTTGTTTCATATCCAACTGATTATATTACATGGATCAAGGAATAACATTACAATCGTATGCGTCTTTGTTAATTTACCTTACACACCCTAACTTTTCGGCTTTTTATGTGTTTGTCTGACATCCGATTATAATTTGTTCGGGCATGAAATGTTTCAACACAGAGCACGAAAATGAGAAAAAAGAACGCAAGATGCCTAAATGCGGGGTGAACATTTTAATGCATATTTTTAATTTAGAATTTTGCCTTGGTTCTAGTCGATATTTTTAGTCTCGGCGAAAGGGCTTAGAACTCTCAGATCGTGCAGAAAAATTTAAATGGAAACGCGAGGCAAAAGTGGATAAAGACCCTTGTTGCAGACATTGTTACTTATCCGCCATAGAACTTCTGGGCATCTTTTATCAGTAGAGCTGGCATGGCCGTTCTGATACCACAAAGGATTTAAAATTGACGAGCGAGCAACCTACCAACTTTTTAACGAATTCTTAAGGAAAATTCGAGTTGCAACCCACGCATACAAAGAAACGGGCTTAACATTCACAGTCTCCTTTTAAATACGCCGTTCGGAGCCTTCTGCCAGTCGGGAAGAAAAAACACATTGAATCACATTGAACATTTGGCCACATCCTTCCACGACGGCAGCTGAAGCGAACCAATAAAACTAGAACTTACTGGCAGACATTTGTGCTTAATGGGTTGTCTGTGTAAACTACGGATGCCGCTAAGACTATTCAGGCTAAAAATTTATCAAATAAGATTGGTTGTTACAAGTCCGGTCCGCCTGGTTTTTTAGTCAGGCAAATTACACGATAACACCAAGCCTCAAAATAAACTTCGACTACAGGTCTATGCAGAGAAAAGTGGGGGTTGTCAACACTTGACAGCCTAAACTTTCCTAACCCTTCACTTATCACGTTAGTCAACCCTAAGTTCAATTATGGATGAGGCAGGAAGAGTACTTTATTAGAATAAGGCATATAAGAGGTTTATTGAAATTCAAGCCATATTACTTATCATAATCTACCCAAATAAAACTAATGAATGTGCAAATGACGAAAAAAGTAGTTTGTTACACTTATCTTAGTTTTTATCCGTCGATGAGCTTATTCCGACTTATGCGTTGCCAGCAAAACGGCCTACCCCAGGTTTTAGAAAATCTTTTAACCGATTTACATTCTTTTGATCGAGTCAAATGGGCGAGTATCAATTTCGCAGAGAACAAAAAGGGTTGGAGAGCATATTTTGACTCTTATTCATGACCACGCGCGACTTACCGCAAATACGTGGACGCACGTTTTGCACAAGATGAAGAAATTTCCTAAAGGAGGCTGAGCGGGCAAGCAAAATGCGTAACGTCTAAGAAGTCCTAAATTCTCGCATCATATTCTGTCACCAGGTTTCGTGAGATAGATCACGTACTGTAAGGGTTAGAGCTAAATTTCGGACACGAAAAGTGAAACAATAGGAAAATTGACGCGATACCGCCTGTTGTGTAGCTGGATCTATATACCCCTACCGGACCGAACAGACATTCAAAGGGCTGAAAAATTCCGCAAATCATTTGAGCCATAACCCGCTCGCCTTTTGAGTAGAATATTGATGTAGTCGTAATCGACTCCAAAATGAGTAATGGAAGGTTTGTTTGTGTGTTGGCTTTTTATAAAACATGTTTGGACTTATAAAAAAAAACAGAAAATTAACGAGAAAAGCATACTACTTAAATTATCGGTCCAATAAGTGTTGTTTCTACAGGAAGCTGAAAAGGCATGCATTCAAGGTTCGGCATTTACGTGGTGATAGGAATACTTTGGGATCTCGTCACATGCTACATTATATAAAATCCCTACCTAAGTAATCCTTCTTAGCCGAAATATCATTCTAGAGTTTCGGTTGACACGACGTAGTAGATGTTTCGCTGTCGATTTTCAACTGTCAGCGTTTTAGATTTTAACAGTTCATTGATGAGTTCCACTTACTACCGTAGAGAATTGAAAAATCTAGTGGGCTAACGAAACGAAAGGCGCTTGTAAATCTTTATTCACTAGTGAACACGCTGCAGAAATGAAAACACACCATCTTCTGAACTTCTTATGAATATTCAGCGATGTGTCTCACTGGCCCCTTTTGGATACTCCCTCTTTAGCTGAGTAGCAACGGCTCCCGGCCAAATAGCTCATATTCATGCATGTTAGACCTCAGCCCCGACATAGCTGGTCTGTATGCTAGGACCGGGTTTTCTTTCGTTAACATTCTGGACTCCGTCCGGTTTGCAGGCTTGGCTTCCTCGATCTCTTTTTATATTTACGAGTCGGAATAATTGTCCGCCCCGGTTTTTTACGAAATTTTTTATGATCTGATAATGAAAATGATATCACGCTTTTTTCGCACCTTACGTATCGGGAGTCGGACCTCCCAGCAGGTCCGTAGATTCCAAATGTCTCTCAATTTTTCAGGGAAATGGCTGTGTGAGAATTTATTTGATCATTTTTAACAATGAATATCACATTTATAGCGTGAGTTAGTAATTAGAAAAACCAGTTGGCATCCCATGCCTAACATGCAAATAAGAAGAACTGACTTTAAATACAGACAAGAAGTCTCGCTGTAGGAGCGTGAATAAATCAAATATATGTGAACGCATTTTTCAGTTTTCCGATTTAGGCACCAGCAACGAAATTTGCAAATGCAAGCTGAGATGATAAGGCCTATGAGGGCATAAATGCGCTTAAAGTAGGCGATATTTAATCAACATTTTATTGCCCATAAGATCCTCTATTTTGTCTTCTTCAGAAAATGCCATCTTTCACACATCTCCTTAACCCAAAAGTAAAGATTTTACATAAAGGTGTGCATTTGACAAACCTTGAAGTCTACACAGCCAGAGGTGATTAAGGTATTCAGAATCCGCTCCCGCTATCGTTAAATTGGCGTATCGAACGACAAGTGTGACTTGTCTCATTGGTTGACTGGACTATTCGGTCCATTAATAAATATGAATATCAACTTTGCGGATTTAAATGACTGTTTAAGCATATCGTACAAGTTCATAGGATCATCTCAAGGCTTTGTCTCAGTAACATGCTCATCATTTAAACAATAACAACCCTGACAACACACCCTATTTCAGAAAGCTTATTGGACTGACGCTAAAACAGTCAGACGACTGACTTGTCAGGCAGCATTCTTCAGCCAGTTCGCATTTATCATTTTACTCACTGCACGGGGCAGCCTCAACCATAATTGCAAAATTTACATTTCCGCGCATTAATAGCCCAATTCACAGACTAGGCTGCTCGTATAGGTTTGGAGGAATCACAGTGAATGCAATTATAACTTGGACGGTCTTAACTATGACACTAACATTTGTGGCTATCTTTCCTAGCATAAGAGGATAAGTCTTTCACCCGCATAGGACAACATTATGTGTATATAGTTCATTTAGGCGTTGACTCCACTGTGCCCAACGGTAGGCAGACACTGCGAAGTCCTCGGTTTGACAGAAATGTGTTTGTTCTTTTCAAGGAAAACTAAAAAATAACTAGGACTTTTGTAAATAAATAAGCCGAAGTTCCCACTAAAAAAATCAGTAGGACCTTAAAAGTTATATTTATTTCGTTAAAAAGGACTTGCTGCCTTACCACAAGCAGCAGGAAGTCATGATGACTGTTAATTATATAAATTTACAGAATTTCTATAAGGTAACGCGTATGGGCTTTTGTATGATTAATCGGCGTGGATCACTGACCATTTCCTCCACTTTTATAAAGCTTAACTTTTTATCGATTTTCTCTGTATGTGTAATTTGACTTTTTGAACGCTTTTTCAAACAGACCTCCATTTTTACCACAAAAGCCGACTTTTCAATAAGTCTTCTAAGGTGTTGATGTCTTCGAGATTTTGGTTTCCTCTCTGTTGATTTGCTTTAATAATGTATAACAACCAGGCGTTATGCAAGACCACGTTTGTCTCTCGAAGTATATTTATTTATCCAGGTAGGGTCACGTGGGTCACAAGGAGATATTTCATGAAATCGCAGTAATTCAGCAGCTCAAATGACTCCTGAGTGAAGAGCCCGGCAAAAAATCAAATCTAGGTCGATTAAAAGACTCGCCGTCAGATTATAGTTCGACTTACGTCTCGAGATGGGTAAAGTTTTTTAATTAATGGCTGTAAATCTACACAAAATCTCCAGATTTTAACTCATTGCTGTATAGAAGTAGTCATCTAAACATAGAGAAGTAACCGTGAGAAACCACTTTCTGGACGGCTTCAAAAGCAGCTAGAAAATACGCTAGTTGAACAAGGCACCAATAAAGATGTCCTCAACTACTGGCGTTTTGGCACGCTTAAAACCTAAACAGGGCAGTACTTCAAGCGTTAAATTAACAAAGATGCAGAGACGTTTGCTACACAAAGTTAAGTAACCACTATGCGTTCACAGTGAAACAAGAGAGATGCCGCAATAAGCGGCCGACAATCTAACATTCATTATTTGTGCATTTGGACTAGCATAATCTTTCGCATCGTCAGCAGCTGCACCGCCATATAGGGAGTAAAGTAGACATACAGTCTTTATGGCTCCGCTTAGCATTCCCTCGTAAATAAATGAGGTACATCAAAAAGTGCATTCTCGAGCATGTAGCAGGGCTGTAGTCATATTTTGTAGTTGCCCCAAACGAAAAACTTCTCAAGTGAGATATTTTGTGTCGACAAATACTAAAGGAACCAGGATGCTAATTTCTGGTCCATTAGCCATCCACAGTCAGTGATACGCCAACCCCAAGCGAATGAGATCGGAAATATGCAGCCATATGGAAGTAGCATTCATCAAACTATCTCGCTTGCAGAACGGAAGTCGACAATTCTGTCTTGCTTTAGTGCTCAGCATTATGTAGACAGTTGTGCGCAAATTTCTGATTGGTTACGGTCGCGATTTTAATTTTAGCGGTTGCTGGAGATGTTAATCGTGGCATATACGCATTTTGTAGCTCAGAATTTCATCGTAACATCTTCATAGACCACTCATGTTTGTTAGGGCTACTGGTTTGTGAAGTGAATGCCGTTATGTAGAGAATGAACTAGTGTTTTCAGGCATGCAGGCTACATACCTGACGTAGTTGCAATGAACAACAGTATTTGAAGGCTGCATTAAAATGTTTCGTTGACCGCTATTTTCGCAGTCCGCTTTGGCAAGAAAAAAATGCGTCAAGAAGCGAACTAAATATTTGCCGTTGCGTTACTGCGATGAAATAAATGCGTCGGACAAAATTTGATTTAATTGGCCGTATCTGATGAAATTATAAAGCTCAAGCACAAACTTGCCTCTTCAACAAAAGTTCAACGTTAACTTCTGCAGATTTCCAGTCGCCTCTTTCTTGTCCTAGTTTAAGATAATTACATGCAAACGAAGTTTGCTTGCGACCCAGCTGCACATTAAGGCTGCTAAAAGAACACGGGATAATTAGGTGAAGCAAGCGCCACGAAGAGAGCTGTTGCGCAATTGTTCGACTTTCGGCCTCTGGTCAAACGCATCCCACGGGATACAAAATTGATTTCAACATTGGGACCGCCTTTAATGCCGAAAAGCATGATGGGTTTTGACAGCACGTTTGATCTTGCCTCAGACTTCCTACAGATGGAGTGGACGCCAGAAAATCTAAACTCGGTCTCAGAACCAGATTGCACTTTCAAATATATCAGTTAGACCGTTGGGCACAACAAAATTCGCCGTCGTCGCCGCCGTCGCCGCCACTGTAGCCGCCGCTATCGCCGCAGCACAAACTGAGTCCTATTGACTTGCCCGTGAAGTAGTTAATGTTGAGGCACATTTGCGATACATCAATCTTACCACCTCCTTCCACTTCCGCTTTGCTCCGATGGCGAGGCGGATATCGGCGCATTGGTTGAAGGAGTTAGATAGCCTGCCTAGGCGTATCACTCGACAGTCATTTCCGCTGCATATTCACCGGCCTACAATAAGAGGCGTCAGACGCCACATAGGTGTGACTGACGTGAAGGCCACATTAGGATATTGCAAACTAACAGTTAGTCCTGGGGCCGAGAGATTTATTCCGTCATCTGCAAAACTCCGAAATCACGGCTGTTTGCGCGTCGTTATAATTCGAGGAGATTATTTGGTGTCATGTTCAGGGACCCGCGTCGCAGCTTG
>CACRXP010000613.1:226068-263828 GCA_902702965.1 Spirometra erinaceieuropaei | reverse complement strand
AAACTCAAGTGCTGCGGCCAAATAATGCGTGCACCCAAATACTATCATTGTTTTTACACTACCGCCGACCCTACGAGCACTAATCGGCTTCCTAGGATATCTGCGGACGCAATGCAGTGGCAACACGAATAAATTATCTCCCGTCTCACAACACACAACTGACAGTTCGACCGCCTTTTCCCACGATGTCCATAGTGTGCTGCACAGCAGGTTGAAGGGAGGGCAGGTGACTTTCGCATCATTTCTTTTATTATGATAGCAGACTTTCTTCGCATCTTCCGCCTTCTCTTCTCCTCCCCCACTTGGACCCGATGTTAAGACAATTCAAGAACGCCAGGAGCGGTAGAAGGCGTAGATGTCTGACACGACGAAAACCGGCACCTAAGAGTACTATCACGCCTCCTGATAGGCTTACAGTTAACCAGGATTACGCTCAACAAGAAAAAGAGGGGAGTGACCCGGATGCTAGTCTTACCTACTCCCACATACCTTTCAACACTCCCTATAAAAACGTTCTACAGGCGTGCATACACGTCAGGCAAGTGACACCATTCCTATCTCTCACTGCAAGCATGCGATCCACTTAGCCAGCGCTGGCATGACCAGGGAATCGTCGCGTGTGAGGACGTGCGTATCATGTGTAGTAGGGGTTAGCCCGTGTGTGGCACACGTAAATGAGCTGTTGGTAAGATCGCAGTTGGTAGCCAGACATTATACGTTGATACCGTCGACGTACGTACTTGTTATCAGTAGGTGTGCTTACCTTGTCAAGAGAAGTTGTTATCAGTAGGTGTGCACTTACAGAGTTAGGCGGGTCGCCCGTTTCGGTCAGGCTGTTGGGTTAAGTGGGGGTTAGGGTTAGGCGTAGGTTAAATTTTAGGATTAGGTTTTGCGATTTAGGGTCAGGTTTCAGTGCTAGGGTTAGGGTTTAGGTTCCCGTTGGGGATACGGTTGAGGTTAGGGTTAGGCTTAAGATTGGGGTTAGGGTCAAGGATAGGTTTATGGTTATGGCTAGGTTTTGGGTTAGCGTTGGGTTTTAGGATTTTGGTTACGCTTCGTTTTTGAGGCTTAGGGTTAGGCTTAACGGCGGCGATCACGGTTGAGTTTTAGGGTTAAGCGTAGGGTTTAAATTTCTGCCATTATTCCACTACTTAAAACTTCCCGGCACTTCCCCTGGTAACTGTACTTTTACTAAGAAACTCCTGCATTCCTCCACTAGCCCTTCCATTTACCCCACCCATATAACCCCATTTCCCACCATTCCCGTACGACAGGGACCTGGCTGTCCGCCCCCCATTCCTGGCTTCCAACTGCGATCTAACCGAGCTGTTTAACATTGCCAGCAGCGGCCAAAAATACCCCATCTGGGTAACCGGGGGCTCGAACAGTCAGTCAGGAAGAAGAGAGAGAAGAGGAAGTCGGGTGGACATCCACTTCCACGGCACAGTAATACTTTCTCCACTATAGCAAATCCAAAGCACTTGAATCTAAATCACGACTCGCCAAGAGTCCTGCCTTGTAAGGCTGCCAACCCACATGAAAACTCGACACTCTCACGGGTATTTTGAATGAATGAATAACCGACAGCCAGGCTTCAAATGGTCTTTCGCAGCGCGATCTTTATTGCACATTTACTGACCTGAGATTTGAGTAGCGTCTGCAGTGAGTGACCAATGTCATTAAATGTTGACCGAAATTCTGGAATGCGTTTTCGATTAGGAAGGATTATTTACGTACGGTTGCGATATTGATCATCCTGCGGCATAATCCTATAATGTCTCGGACTCGCCAGGATGTCGGCTTTTGAATACACTTCTTTTTGACCTCCTGCCGAAACCGCTCTCGGTAAGAAATGACCACTTAAGTGGCATAAGTTTTTCGCATTTATTTTTGATGGTCATATAAATTCAAATATATTCTGCGAAAAACATATTTAAAAATATGTTTCCTTAACTCATTTGCTAGAGAATCCTGTTGTCTTTGCACTTTCTACCCGAAGAAAGAAGGTATTCAAAAGCCGACATTCTGCCGAGCCTGAAGTATGATAAGATTATGCCGCAAAAAATGAGTATACAAATCCACCTAAGTACTCCTTCCTAACGGAAAACGCATTTCAGAATTTCGGTCAACATTTCTTGAGATCGAGCACTCGCTGTACTATAGTCTGGTACATGTTCCGAGGCTCAGACCGGTTGCCTAGCTCTGTTACCCTCCAGCTCCTCCATCCTGGCGCCTCAATATTGTCTTTTGGTCTGAGCATGTTAGATGGGAAAGAGAGCGCCTGGTGGGTGCTGCAAATACCTGCCTCATCATAAACTAATTCACACACAACTCACCGATGCTGCGCTCACCTTGTGGGGCATGCCGGGGAGATCATTCCTTGTGTCGGTCGAAATCTGAATAATTTCCTGCCCATTGGATCTATTGTAGTGATCAATGAGCCGATCAGCCTTAAAGGTGCATAGCCCAGCATTGACACCATCCCCTCTCCCCCCCCCCTTGCACCCCCGGTTCGTCCGTATTTAGTCGAATGGAAGTGGGACTGGACGTAGTAGCTCACAACTCCCAATGCCCGCTTACGCATGCCGTTCACGCCCTGTTCCCACCTTCATGTACCCGACTACACCGACGGACATACGTAATTGTTCATGCTCCTGAATGTTACGTTTTATGTACAATACAGGCGATGACAAAGGAATAGCAGGCGTACTGCATAAGTGACGTGTTGCGGAAGGTAGTAACACACACGTGCGTGGAGGAGTACATTCTTATCTTTATAGGGTGTGTGCAGGTGGAGCAGGTTTCGTGGTGTGATCGGGACAATGTCGGCTTTTTTAATGTACCTATGGATGTCGGCTACTTTATTGACGTGGGTCGCATTTAGCCTATTTTCCTTGAAGATCAGGTGTCGAATTCCTCCGTCTTTGTCCTTGAACCAGTCCTCGGGATCTCGGTATGTGCGACCGAAAACGTCTAAACCGGTGGCCTGGATGATATTCCGCCGTTTTCTGCATTGGATCTCAACGGCTCCATTATCTTTCAGGACTTGAATTTGTGCCAAAAGCAGTTACAAAGGGTACCCACTCTCTCCAGTTTTCATTGTTCGGAAATGTGTGCCTCATTGAAAGGCGCGATGTTCACCTTGTAGGGTGTCAGTTCAAGCGCGGCTAGAATTGTCCTGTCCACCGACCGGTCGTCGATCGGACTGCCTAGATGCGAACGGACCCTCTGTGCTGCCAAATTGGCAGACTGCGGAACAGCGGGGGATGGAGACGGTGGTTTGTGTTTTGCATCCACAGTTCACGGTCAGCCTGCGGACGGTGTAATTCGCGATCCTTTATTCAGGATACCTTTCCTATCTCCCTCCTCCGATACGTGGTAAGCAGTCAGTCCCCGCTAGGACTGCTGAGTTATTCGAGGTGATTGCCAAACTCCGCTGCATTTCACGACTTTATCGCGTGTCGCCATATTAGTAGGATATTTTGTCTAGGGGGGCGGGGGTGAAGAGGGATGGGAATAAGTGTGAGGACTGCCAGATTTAAAAATGCACACTCTCGGCTCACCGGTCAAGGACGTCTACTCGGTTATGACCCCCGTGCCGAACACGGCTTTGTGGAGGCACGGATTAGGGCAGGATACTAATGTGGAGCGAAGTACAAGTATTCAGTAGTTTCATCTATCCGTTTGGTGAGGACATTCAGCGTGTTGCTTCCAGGTACTTGCAACGACCATGGTCGTGGCTGATCTAACCGGCCTAAATGTTGTCACACTTGTCACCTTTTCGTGCATGACAGTCCGCGGCAGTATACCGGAGGCGGAGAACCTTCGCAAATGTATTGTCGTTTAGCGGCCATCAAGATGCATCGACGAACTGTGAGTGTTCATGTGACTGCGACATTGCTCCAAACAACGACCATCAATACACTGCATCCCCACAATGCTTCCCATAAAACATTGATTATTAACTCAGGTGTGTACTAATATAGGTGTCACGAAATAGCTTATGCTTACATTTTCGTTCTTCCCCGATGCTGCTATGGGATGGTTGCTGCGACGTACAGTACATGTTGTCGGTATTCGCAAAATGCGGCAGACAATATTTCCAATATACTGGGATTATTATTTTCGTATGGATATTTCGAATGGCGGGAAATTCAGTTGTTCAGGGAAGATGAACTATAGAATGAAAGAGAATATGCGCATCCAAGGTTATTGTTTAAAGGAAGACGAAGGCACGATCATTGGGACGGTGGATTTATTGGCCTTAGCTTTCGAACTCGAACTGGAGTTCATCATCAGAGACTGCTAGAGTGCAGCAACGTGTGGACATTTATATCGTTGTGCCGTGAGGGGAGGGGGACTACGTCCGTGGCTAGGTTTGGTTTGTGCTGCCTGGCCCACAATGGTTCCCTGACGTGGTGACGCCGTTCGTACTTCGCGGCGATGTGAGCTGCGCCACCTGGCTGCGTGGGCGGAGCTCGTGATATCGCGCAGGAAATCAATGTGTCTATTGATAGAGTTGGTGTCCGACACCCACGCCTCCAATAGTTCTCGCCTCGTCTTGTTGCCGGCTCGCGCCAATATCCGCGTGTCGGGGAAGTCTAACTCGTGGCCCTGAAAGACAGCCCCACATACGATCTAGCCCGAAAACTCAATTTTCTCCGAGAGGGCTCTGTAGGGTCAGGCAATTCGGCCTCCCAATTCCTTACCGACATTCGGAGATAAACTATTCAACTCGACCAAATCATGGTATTCTTCAACGTTGTCTCATTTTTCACGTCCATCCCACCAGAATTGGCGCGCGACGTGCTACGCAAACGCCTTGAATAAAAGTTCGACTAAACGACAGGACCCCTAAAGATTCAGCACCTAATGCAGCTCTTTGCATTCTGCCAACGAACCTATTTCACCTTCGAGTGCAGAACATACGAACAAATCAAAGGAACACCCATGGATTCCTCAATATCCAGACTAGCTGCGGAATTGGTCCTACAAGAGCTGGATAAGGTTGCTTTCAGCCACTACAAACCTGCGTTTTGGCGCCGATACGTGGACAATACATTTTTCATTATTAAAAAAGACAGGCTATCGGGTTCTCAAGAAATGCTTGACAGCATCTTCCCCGAAATCTAGTTTACTAAAGAAGACGTGCTCTTCACGCGCACACCTGATGGTAAACTCGGCACTACAGTGCACAGAAAAACTAACATTACAACACAGGTCCTCAACTATCATAGCAGGCACCCATTGGTGCACAAAAGGGGCTGTGTGAGGGCACTTTTCGACCGGGTAAAAACGCACTGTTGCGAGCCCGAAGGAAGGATACAAGAACTACGGCATCTCAGGGGCCAATTAACAAGAAACGGCTACCCAAATAGTTTCATCAGTCGCTGAATACGCACGCACCCACGACGGACAAACGGAAGAGAGACACCAACAACTTCGCACTCCCTACCGTACCTAAAGAATGTGTCCGAGGCTACAGAACACATTGCTTCAGAGTTAGGCGTGGGCATCGCTCATCATCCGGCGGCTACCATGCGTAGCAGGATCATTAAAATGAAAGATCGGCGGAACGCGGGTGAGCAGTCGGACGTAGTCTATCAAATCCCGTGCCATAACTGTCCTTGCCACTGCACAGGCCAAACAGGACGACGTCTCAGCTCACGAATACTTGAGCACAAGCGGACCGTTCGGATAGGCGACCTACTTTCTCAAGTCGCTCCTCATACGCTGGAGGAAGGCCGTGAGTTCGACTTCCCCGACACGCGGATATTGGCGCGAGCCGGCAACAAGACGAGGCGAGAACTGTTGGAGGCGTGGGTGTGGGACACCAACTCTATCAATAGACACATTGATTTCCTGCGTGAGATCACGAGCTCCGCCCACGCAGCCAGGTGGCGCAGCTCAAATCGCCGCGAAGAACAAACGGCGTCACCACGTCGGGGAACCATTGTGGGCCAGGCAGCCCAAACTAGACCTAGCCACGGACGTAGTTCCCCTCCCCTCACTGCACAACGATATAAATGTCCACTCGTTGCTGCACTCTAGCAGTCTCTGATGATGAACTCCAGTTCGAGTTCGAAAGCTAAGGCCAATAAATCCACCGTTCCAGTGATCGTGCCTTCGTCTTCTTTTTAATGAACTTTAGAATCCAACGGATATAATTAGGCGCATGGTAGACAGCACTGAATCCCAAATCTCTTCCCATGCTGAAATTGTATACATCGATATTTATCCAGGAATTCTCTACTGTTTTATTTCCAGGAAGTATGTAATGTCAATCTGACTCTTCGCTACCGTATCCCAAATAATTTGGATGTTTGAATAAGCTATGCCGTTTATTGTTTAGACAATGTAAGTTACGACGTTCATTCCACCTAAGATCGTTGATTTCGTGGTTAGTTGTGGTGATATAGATGCACCTGAGGAAAACAAGTAGCAGTTACCTATAATATGCGATCGGTGTTGATACGCGTTTTACAGGTGGAACTGGGGAACGCACAAGCGACAAGGTCAAGTAAGCGTGCAAATAAAAGCCATTGAGAATGCGCCGACATAATTTAAGCGGTTTAGAAAAAGTTGCCCTAACACTAAGCCCTTACCCCCTAACCTTAACAACTAGCCCCTAATTCCTTACCCTAAGCAAGCCTCTGCTCTTAACCCTAACTCCAACCCTAGCCCCAACCCTCACGCTTAGCCGAAGCCCTAAACCCTAACCCTGAAACATCCAACACGAGAGTTAGGAGACGACAGACCGAATGTTGAAACGACCACCGGCATTGGGCCAAAAAGGTAGACACGACAACAAAGAAACAAGGCCGACTATTGAACAAATACCGCAACGCACAGCAACACCATGCCAACCTAAGCACACCAACTCAAAATAATTAAGTAGGTCAACAGTATTGCGTCCATCAGGTGCGGCTACATAACCACATCTTACAGATTTTATAGGCTAGAGGTAACACGCGAGTCTTTTTTAACTTCGATTTAGGCGCTGCCTTTTTCCCTAATCCTTTTCAGGCTAACGCACGACTTCTAAACATTGCTCCTCAAAACCACAGAAGGGATGCCGAAAGCTGCGTATTTCCCTCGCCATACAGCTCTAATTTTTAATGTTTTTAAATTTGCTGCTTGAAAGGTTAGATTCCCTAACGTTTAGAGCGACCATAAACTGGATCTTGTAATAAATGATCATTTGCTGTACAATCCTTGATTTCCAATGTACTTTGTTGTCTTCGACGCCAGTTTTGTGCTATGATGACGAAGCGTCGTTTTGGCCTTCCACATGTAGGATATTTCTTCGCTAACTGCACGAGCAGCGACGCTTAATTTGTCATCCGTTGGGCTAAAGCAAATCCAGTGATAGTAACAGTTTAATGGAAGCAAACTATTGATTTTATGAGAATGACTGAACAGCTGACGCTGACTTAATCTCACTGATCAGTATTTACGTGAATCACTCACTTTCGGCAGATGGGGCGTAAGCCAGTGTGACACGCGCATCGATCAGTTCGCCTTCGTCGCTGTCCGTCATCCCTCAGCGACGGTAAGTTTACTTTTTTTTAGTGCTTTACACAACCTTTTAGAGCAACGTTTCTTGGTAGATAAAAAAATTAGGACAATAAAGTGCAGTATCCCTCTTGAACTAGGTTTGCCATCTTTCCAGAGCAAACAGACTGTCAGCCGATTCCACTCGACTACCATTTAGTGTAAATTTTCAGAGCTCTCATGCCTTGGAGCGCCCCAGCTCTGCCAAAGCAATACTTAGAGCAATTTTCGCTTTTTAACGAAGAGCTGACATGACTTGCTGGTCACAAATAGCTAAAGTCACCACAGCCTAATCAAATCTTAAGGACTGAGTGACTACAAGTGTTTCTTACCCTTCCCCCAGTACTCAGGAATTTAACATATTGCTGACCCTTTCTGATTGTGCAGCAGGAATTCTTCTGTCGATCGGATATTTTTACCACCTACTAAAATTTAGCCCGACCTGGGGGTATTATTCGCTAGCAATGAACTCCATCATGCAAAAGGTGCGGATAGAGTGTTACTTCAGGCCTCATAATTAGACATCTACACAGTCAAGTATTCCTTGGAACAGGTTAAATGGTTTGAAAGACGAGTCGTGCTTCCAAAGGATGCAAAAGCACGGCAGAATTTGGTTTTGTCAGGCCACAACTATCTATATCATTTTCCCAGCCGATCTAGTGTACACTGAAAGCGAATTGAGTGACAGAAGCATCTAAGGCTGCCTACGGTGTTCTAGAGGTCGGTCGAAGCTTATAGGTTAGATCCAGCTGATTGCATCCAAGGCGGCCACTATCCGTTTAGTTAGTCCTGCCTCTTACATTCAAAAGTAGCAAAGGTTATTTTGATTAAATACCGTGGTTCACCATCTGACAGCAATCAACCCTGCAGACAACACCCACAACAGCCTGTTAGTCGGAATTTCTTCATCACAACAAATCCCCCTAATACGCGGTTATCGGGTTTCCCCATTCTTTCTTCAAGACCTCATGTCATTCATACTTATCGTAATCCCTCCCCTCATCCTTCTATATTATACCACACCGTCCACCTCTCCCTCCGCGTTTCCATCGCTGTATCTTCCACTAGATCACGTATATGTACTTGCACAGGCCTTATAGCGACTTACTGAAAACGATCTTCAGCCTGATTACTTGAATTACATAAACCACTGAAATTCTCCTCTGACCAAGTGGTAACGTGATGTAGGCATAAGCAGGTATGCAACATGAACATCTTCCGATGCATAGTAGACTTTGCTTGCAAACAACCTCTCCGGTCTCCGGTGCAAGGGATGAAAGATTGCTCGGCTTCAGTGACCAGAAGTGTTCCCTTGTGGCCAATATGTGTTAGCGTCAAAATCGTGTACTTTGGCCGCGCAGCCCATCAGCTTGATAATACTCTGGTCAGAAGAAGGGATTTTTTACCTGTGGCAAGCAAATGTACATGTCTGGACTTTCGGCATCGTTCTCTTGTTGGTCAACAGACATCTAAGTAAGTATCGAGCTCTGTCTACATGTACCAAATCCTTTTGGTCAGTGGGTCGGTCCTGGTAGAAACTGAAGACTCAATACCGGGTTATGGTGAGCGTCTTTCGCAAAGACTAACGGAGTATGTTCATGAATACCAGACACCCCGCAATTTGCGGCCTACCATGTAGACCTCAAGACGTTCATTGAGCTCCTGTGAAATGTGGTTGGGATTCGTCGCATAGTAGGCCACTTGAGATGACTGGTCACTGTGACCTGCCCTCCTTTAGCATTTGTGTGGCCGACTTGTGGTTTCTTCTGCTCGAGCATACAGGAATAATTTCCGCAGTTAAGGCAACAAATGACGACTGCACTCTTCGCCTTGATCAATTGATCTGTAAGTTCACGATTTCACAGTGGGTTACGATCTTATGTCGATGGACAACAGTCATGCCCAGAGCAACTGCGATGCATCCTGAAGGTCCTTTCTCGTAAGCAGTATGAGGGGGCATATCACAACATCGGCAGGGGGTCTTTGTTTGTAATTATCCACTTGGTAGTCATGCCTTGGTTGCAAAAGCCTCTGATTCAGTCATTCTTCCTAAATTGTGCATTAGGCTAACAGATCTCAATGATTACTCTTTTTTGATTCATATGCACGCTTGTATGCCGTTTCTTCATCTGTTTCGCTTGTGTATCCTTAAATGGTTAAAGTGAAAATGTGACAGCAGTAGAGTGTTCGCAGCTTTGCTTGACACGGATACTTATGGACTGCAATTTGTTTGCTTTTCCATACGAACAGTAAAAACAGTCATGCTGCTTCTCTCCCTCCAAATTAACTTCAGATTCGAGAATAGGAGAGTGAGAGAGACCTAAACCCTATTCATTTTTTATCCATTTTGACGACTAAAATGCCGTTTACATGGTTAGATCGACACTTCGAGTTGTAGTGCTCGAAAACACGAATCGCCAACACTTATTAGAGGAGCTTCTATTGAAAAGACGAAAGCAAGGGTTACTCAAACCTACCATCGACCAGCTCAGCTCTCTATCTATTAAAGTTAGAAAATACCGGTCGTTACCGAGTTCCTTTTCCGTCGCGTCGCACTGGAGGTACATGTCCGAGATCACATTTTCAAGCGCACTTTCTAATCCTCCACCTAATAAGTGTGAAGGTGAGTTACCTTTGGTGTTGAGGCAATTAACAAGCCTTCTCGTTAACTTTGTTTTCACATCTTGTTGCACAGTAGGCCATTTCGCAGTACTCAGACAGGTTACGCCATCAATTCAGTTTATGTTTCTTTCACACTTATCTCGTTAGTGCACGCCGAATTATCTTCGTACCAAATAAATCAGTACCTTAAAATCAAGAACAGGAGTTCACAGCCGGGGTCCCAAAACGGAAAAACCGGTCCAGCCCTGGAGCTAAAGCCAATATGTGGGTAGGACACAGAAATAAGATTCATCCGTAATATGGGTGACCTCGCGCTAATGTTGGGATTAATGATAGGGTCTGGGTTAAAGTCAGGATTAGTGTTAAGTTCAGGGTTAAGGTGAGGAATAGGCATCCTTTCTGGGATCTAGTGAAACGCCAGCCATAATAGAGAACGTCCCTATTTCCGGGTATTACCAATAAAGGGAGGAGGAAGAAATTGTCCTCAAAGAAGACTTCCGTCTTGATGCGGTTGAACCGTCCCCGGATTAACATAACAGCGTTGTAGAAACAAACTTATGCGGGGAGGATGCAATTATCTCCAAGCCAAATTCCGCGGTGAAACAACTTCCACCGGCTGTGTAGAATGATGGTTAAGTCAAGTAGAAAAGACTGAAATAAATGTTGTCCTGGAGGGACAGCTGTCATACGATAGGCCTTAAAGTTAGACGCACTAGAAAACCCTACCAACTTCCATAGCAAATCCATACCAAGTGCTCCTGGTCTGAGTGATTAGTCGCATAATTAAAAATGAATTGGTAGTGCGGATAGGGTCAGATGTTTATATGAGTCCCTTGGACACATTCTCAAATTAAGCGCTCAACCAACTGTCACCATACCCTTTTCGAGAGTGCAATTTCGTCTCTTTCAAACCTGTACAATGTCATATGATACTTCATTCTGCGATTTAAAAAACGGTTAACTGCCGAGATTGCGCAAAAAAATCCGATGCCTACGCATAAGTAGGATGCTGCGGAAGAGGCTTGTTTAAAACGTGGCCCGTCTGCTTCTGATGAAGTAACAATTTTGCACTTAGACTTCTACTAATTGGACTCGGTTCATTGATTTTCCTTTGTTTTTCTCGAAAGTCGAATTGACCGGATCTGCTTCCAAAGATTGTTTGGCATGGCAAAATACTATAGACGGGGTATTAACTATACCTATTATATAAGGTAGAACCACATTCATAGTATGTGATAATAGGGCACTGAATCTGTCATCTGTGTTCCCATATTGTACACTAATTTATTTGATGTCTTTTCCCAGATAAAGCACTCGACGAGCTACATGTTTCACGTTATGGGTTATTTCTACCGACTCGATCGGTCGTCTGTTTTAAGCCGAGGAGAACTGGTCGAGATTTAGTTTCTCGTTCAGTCGTCATGGAAACGATATAAAGCCGTGAAACAATCCACATGCAGTTGTTTTTTGCAACAAGTCCCCGAACTGAACACATCTTTTATCCTTAATTCAAAACTTAGGTTGGGTATGACTGGCTGACGGGGGATGGTAAGCCAAGAATGAGCATCTCAGTCTCCCCTGTGCCTGTCGGTATTCCTTCCTATTACCTACTGCTCTCTGACAACACAGAACATTGGCAAAATGCTTTAGTTGCCCAAATTCAGAAAGCAGTGTTTGTTTCCTCTACTAAACCACAGAAGAAAAAACATGTTAAAGCATGGTACCGACTTGAAAGAAGTAAGGTTGACAGGGAGTGGAAGGGAAAATACGAAGGGAGGATGTTACACCGGGCAGCCTCTATCGCGATGGACGGTAAACGTGCCCACCCTGTCAGTTTGTCCCGCACGTTGGGAGATTTTTATTTTGTGAAATGTTAAAAGAGTCTGTCAAATCTTTTTTAAGCCACGTAGGTGGTAGTCAAGGCGGAGGTCTAAAAACGCTAGCCATTTTGCTCTAAAAATACCCCGTTAGAACAAAAACCTACCTATACATGCGATCGATATCCCTATTCAAGCTTATACAAGGCAGTAGATTTCCGGGAGTTAGTAAAAACAACCGCAAATTTTCTACGCAAATGATTACTTTTAAAGGACGCGGAATGGGCAGAATAGACCTTTCCGCATGTTACATGATTCACCATACTGACAGCATAACTACTAGTATAAAGCTCTGACAGTGGCTTTCGTCGATATTCTGCAGCTACATGTCACAGCTGCGAGGCGTTCGGCTCATCAGTGTGTCTCCCAGCGTCCTGCGTGTGCTTCCTGGCAGATACTCCAATTTTGAAATTTCAGCTTCTTAATGTCCTCGTAAATTGATCGCTAACTCCAAGTATTTCAGTCGGAATGAAGCGTTTAAGCCCATTTTGGAAGTTAATATAATTATTTGGGACGACATTCATGAACCTCAACGGGATAGCCGCGTCATATTCTTAAGTTGCCAACGCGTAGCCAATAGCATACACGAGTTGAATGATTATTAAACTGGAGTTTCTTCCAGAAATCACATGGCGGACGCTGTGGAACCCGCTGATGACTCGCACTCCTTGCAGCTGTGTCATGCAACGACAGAACGTCGGCGAAGTACATGTCTGATTTGTGTCTGGAAACTGCCCTGCCATTATGCTCAGTCAAGCAACATGGTAAAGTAATTACAGTCTCCATGACTCTTGATTCGACCGATTGCATCATCACCGTAATCCAAAAACGTCTAACTGCAAAACTTTCCCCACAATCGAGAACAGCTCACATTACTGATATCTTTACAAATAACTCACCAATTCGGCATGAATAGTCGTGCACAAATGCAGTCTGAAAGTACAGAAGGCATTTTTGGACAGTTGTGCGCGTATTAATAAATTTTTTGAGTATTTAGACATTCGATATCAAAATAAAAGTCCGTCAACCCAACGGACGATATCATCGAAAATTTGCGTACCTGATCTCGTGTTTTCGTCAGCAAATATGCAACCTTAAGGAAGAAGAGCACGAAAACTTGGGAGTCCATCAAGACCCAAGTCAAACCTTCTATTCATGTTATTGAGCATAGAAGACCATCTCCGAGTACCAACTAATGAAGGAAACGGACGGTTCCTGTTAGGAAAGTAAGGGAACAGCACTTCAAATTCTTACATTTAAAGTCCGCAGTTAATCGGATGTGCATGCTATAGGGGCAGACTGTAAAATATTGCTTTCCAATTTACGTGGAACCACTTCTGCAAAAGATATCTGCAATTCGCACATTTCTTCGGATGTTATGACGATGATTCACTCCGAATGAGCCACTGGCAGAATCTGTTTTCCAAGTTAAAGTTTATGTCGCAGTTGTCGCGCGCTAATCAGTTCTGCCTGCCGTCCGTGTGAGGAGAGCACCTCTTGAGATGTGACATGAATTCGCATCTGTTGTGTAGTTTCGCAAATTTGATAGCAAGCAGGTCCCTTTCCAAATACATGAGTCGTTTACATATCTGGGCTCAGATTGTCCCCACACTACTCCTTCGTCCATACCTCCCACGGACCAGTTAAATTATCCCAAATAAGTGATTATCACTATCCAGTCGTCACTTCGAAACTGCTTGGAACGCGTGCGTTAGGGTTAATAGCAGACCCATGCAAAACATGTTTACATTATGCGTCGTTCTAAGTGGGTCAGAAACTATATGAGATATTCTCAGCTTCTTATTAGCCTGAGAATTCTACAAACATTAATATGTTGTTCGTTGCATGCGTTGATCAGTCTCCCAAAGTGTTCATGAGGTTGTTACTGTATCTCTTCTCACGTTGAGCTTGAGACAGAAAACTTGCACCGACATTTACCGATCTTAAAAGATATTCTATTGTGAATTACGGACCCGACATTGCAGCTCCACGAGCGCTGACATGACCTTTCATCCAAGCAGGTTTCAATGTTTGCAGCGTACATAACGGGTTTGGTATAACGATCCTTTCTTAGAATTAAAAGTCTGATTTTTATTATTATTAGGATTTTTTAAATGCTCTTTTCCTTTAACAAGTTTGGAGCTACGAAAGAAGACGATTACAAGTGTCAACCAAGCGCATACGTTCTCGTTCTTGTTGTAGTGGTGGATGCAGTGTTTAAGAACTGCACGAGAGAGACACGTGTGGCATACGTTAACTGCATGCTCCAATAGACATGCAAGTTAACCCTAAAGGTGGTGGAAGTGGTAAAAGGACGACAATGAGTGAGCAACGGATGAAGTCGAGTAAATACAGAGCATTGTAATGTAAACCATGCGATGCAATAACTCATGGAAAAGTCCAGCAATCCCCCAGTGAAAGAAGATATCCACTGCCAGCCGTGTTTTGATCAGCGATCCGCAGATGCTGCTCACTGGATCACTCTTTATTCTGTTTCCATTTGTAAGCAGTTAGTTCTGTGTGTTTTGTCCGACTGCCGTTGACTGACTCAAATACACAATGTGTGACCGATCTCATGAAGTGTTGGCCAAAATTCTGAAAGTCGTTTTCGATTAGGAAGGATTACTTAGGTAGGGTTGTAATATTGATTAGCATTACGGACTCGCCAGGATGTCGGCTTTTGGATTCACTCCTTCTTGACCTCCCGCAGATACTTTACTCGGTAAAAAATGACTACGTACGTGGCATGCATTTTTCATATGGATTTTCGATGGTCTTACAAATTTAAATATATTTTATAGAAAATGTGCACAAAAAGCTTTGTTTTACTCCTTTGGTAGAAAATAATATTGTCTTTGCATTTTGTGCACGAAAAAGTGCATATTTAGATTTTAAAAAAGTTTCCCAATCCTCAAATATTTTTGAGCCTGAGCTGCCAATGCATGAGTCTTCAGCGATTTCAGTCAACAACGTGCATGCTTTCCGCGTAAGGAAAATCATATATTCCTCTATGTCTTTAAGAAGCTACCACATAGAGTTGTTAAGACTTCGCAATGGCTCCGAACTGTGTTGTGCATTTCATGAGACGCAATGGTAGACGGACATGTGCGGTCCTGTACGCATTGATATCGCATGGTCTTAAAAATCTTATAACCAGAAACTTTTTAAAATCGAAAGATGCACTTTCTTCGGGTATAAAATATGGACAAAGTGGGATTCTCTACCAAGTGAGTAAAAGAAAGCTTATTTTTTGCACGTTTTCTATAAAATATATTTGGATTCGTAAGACCATCAAAAATCCATAGGAAAAATTCATGCTACGTAAGTAGTCATTTTTTACCGAGTAAGGTGCCTGCGGGAGGTCAAGAAGGAGTGAATCCAAAAACCGACATTCTGGCGAGACCGAAATGCTATAGGATTATGCCGCATGCTAAGCAATATAACAACCCTACCTAAATTATCCTTTCTAATCGAAAACGACTTTCAGAATTTCGGCCAACATTTCATGAGATTGGTCATGCACTGTATCTTCATCCATATATGCGTGTATTCATAAACCCAATTAGAGATGGCGTGCCTACGAGGCCATATTTACTTCGTCTGGCTCTGAATGTTGTTGTGGAGCTTAAGTATTTTATTTGGCTGTGGTGTGCGTCTGGTTGGTTCTGTTACAGAATCTTCTTTTGAGTTTCTGCCTAAGACACCGTGTTTGTGCGAAGTACGTCCAGTTTGGTTTTCGGAGATGGATTTAAAAGAACAAAGATATTGTAACAATGGCCATTCATTTTGGCGGAGTTCTAGCTGATATATTTCGTCAACCTTTGAAAGCAAGCTATCGGTACATATGTGTTGCGATCGCCTATTTTTTGTTAGCGGATGCTTCATATGCAACTGTCCCGAAGCGTTAAATTTTATGTAGGCGGACCTGATTAGAGTCGCCTGCCGCATGTCATAGAGCACGTATTTCGAGATTATGCTAGAAATTTCACAAGGATTGTGAAAAGACACGTTTTCTTGCTGACAGCTTACAGGTGGCGCAATGTTTTCCTTATATAGGCAGATGTCATTCTGGGATTCGTTAACTGTTTTAACTGTAAATTACTGTTGAGGTAAAATTACCCTAAACGAATCTGTGGGGGTTTTTGACTCAAAAATTATTAAAACTTTAGACTTATTTATTTGCAGAAGCAACTTTAGACGTGAAGTGCTTACACTGCGCATCGATCATTTAAGGAACAACGGGGATATCATTCCTTTTGGCGACTGTGGTGCGGTATACTGTTTGTAAGTCTTTTCCCACAAAAAGTCTTATCGGAGGCTAGCCATTAGAGTACAAAATAGAGTTCCAGAACTTAGCTAAATGAGGTTCAGCTATAAATTAGGCACTAGCAACAAAAGGAATGAAAGCGAGCTCCACTTAAAATAAAATAAATCTTAGAGATGCTGATCTAAGCTTTTATCGTAATAGAAATCGGCAAATTATACAAATGAGGAGACGGAGACAAAACGAATGAAACAGGAATTTTATTCTGATCTAGGAACTAGAAGATAAGAGGCGTGTAAAATCGAAATATATAATGAGCTCGCTTGGCAGGTGACGTATCCCTTTAACCATCCCCAGCAATTTCATTGAAGAGCTGGCTATGGCGTCAGAATCAGTGGTCAGAAAGTTGGGGCATCGAAACAACCACTTTGCCAGGCTGTAATTTGGATCGCTTTTGAATGATATGATGGGTCGAAGGGGAAAACAACCTGTATACAGCTAGTATAGGCTATAGAACCGGCCCAAGGCCATTTATTGGGCTGTCGCCAGGATCTGGCAGAATCGGGAGTCGGGTTGACAAACATGAGGCAGCAGTGAGGAAGAATGATGTCAGCTCCCAGGTCGCGGCTCAGTCAACGAGATCCAACCATCTCTTTAAGTTCGAAGTGGCTCAAATTCTCTTAAAATGTAACAACCGCGTTAGCCGCGTGCTGCTTGACTCATGATTCTTCGGCCCCTAGTTTTTTAACGAACAAAGTGACCTCCATTCTCCACATTCAGCGCTGCGATTTCGCCCAAACGGAGTAAGTAGCTGGCGGGGAGCGCGCTGGCGAACACTTTTTTACAGTGGCAGCATCGGCGAACCCAACTTTTGAGTCATTTCCACGCTCCTAATCAACACGGACGGCAAAATTGCGCAAATGACGACTCTGATAAGGAAATCGAATAGGTATAGCATTAAGTACAGCAATCTGCGATGAATTTATAAGCTGGTTGTTTGAAAAAGTATGCGGCGATATAGCAACTTCATCCTATAATTGTCGCGTCCCTTGTGTCTCTATTACGCTAATCTGTTACTGTCTTCGATGTCAGGTTCAAACATGAAGCCGAAATGTCAGAAGCATAAAATTCTTGTCCCATCGATCACGTTTCCTTTTTAATAAGCTTGCGTTTTCGCTTGCGCCTTTGATGCATCGCCTCGAAATATGTTGTCGTTATATATTTTGGTAGCGTTAGTAGTAGGTTCGTTAATGCATGTACGTTGAAGTCAATGCTATTCGTCCATATTTTCGAAATTCTTCCTTCTTAACTGTGGAGCACATCCGATTTTCCTTTCGACTTTTAGATGGACAGGTTTCAACAACAACTTAAAAGCAACTCCGCAAACCAACAGACCTGTCCAACCGCCCCAGTGCTCAATCTTGTCAATCTGCTTCTTACTCCAAACTTTCCTAACGGAGGAGCGCGGCAGTTCTTTGATCCAAAAAATTGCGTTGAACCGATGAAAGTAAATGAAAGTCGGCTGCACCAGCTATCACCGAGCACCTCCGGCCTTGCAGAGGTCACCTATGGAGGCGAAGGGAAACGCAAGTTTGCGTGTTGGCCAGCAAACGATATGGGCTGTTATGAAACAGCTGAGGCTGGAGTTTTACGCCCTGTGCCTGAATACGGTCCTATATCGCCCCCTGATACGCGCTGCGCCATTGCTAGAGGCAACGCTGTGGAAGTGAGGCATGAAATGAAGTTATCCAATGATCTTATTGGCTGCGTTATTGGTAGAGGTGGTGCCAAAATAAATGACATTCGCAGGGTTAGTCAGCATAATTAATTTTTATAGATTGCCGGAACGAAACTATAATTATTTCTTCTAATGCCCATTGATAACGTAATGAACGAACTTATTCAAGAAATGCGGGATCACTTTAGGTAAACGGAGGGACAACGGTAGGGTGAAGGACCCCACTTAACCGTTCATATGCTGTGGATCGTGTCTTATGGGAGTTTATCTGGGCATCTATTTGCCGTCCATTGCAAGCATTACATTGCCAACAATATTTATTTATCATTACCTCAAACTATTACTTAAATTACGCTGTTTGTTGAAAATTTGCTTTTTTGTTAATTTTTTGATTAACCCATTCATTTCTGTTGTCGTGCGAAAGCGTATGATGACACTTTTGGAGGTGGCCTAAACGATTTCCGTGTTTTCCTGCATTGCTCCGCTTGTCGTCTGGCATGCTGCCAACGGACTTTTGGTTTAATAATCCTCAGATCTCTACATAAATATATTTTGGGATACAGTTGATTTTGAAGAGCCAGTGCTGGTGGAAGAGCATGAGAGGTGCATAATAGGGTGATAGGAAGGGAGAAAAGCGGCGGTTCTTTTTGAAGTAAAATAGTCGCGGTTATGTCAGCGTCCATGTAAAACAATATTGAGTTGGCTCCTAACCACTAAGAAATTATCATATTTATAATGTGCGTTGCTCATCCGCACTACTGATAAGGCAAACGCTATCTGTGATGCGCGGTGGCGACGAAAAGGACGTAAGCGCAAATTGAGAAAGATCTATCGTTCATATCACACCGGACAAATGCTACAGAAACGACTAGGTGTGGGATATTTTGCTTTGGTTTGAGAAAGTAAATGTTTGGTTTACGTCTATACCTTAAGAAATAAAATGTTAGAAATTGCGTTGGCACATGTTCGTAATCTATTCCCAATCGTTTTGCAGATCTCCAAGGCCCACATAAAAATATCTAATGCGGAGGAATGGACGAATATCAGACGAATAACTGTGATCGGCAATCCAAAGGCAGTTAATACAGCGGTCCAAATGATCGAGAGCAGGTAAATATTCATGTTTTTTGTCCTAAACAGTAAGAATACTTAATAGTAGGGACGTTACTTACAGGTTAATACTCTCATTTCCTGTCTCATCACTGAAGTACCTTTCGTCAAAAAATGTTATTTTGGTTCTTTATAGCGTTCATTTGCACAAACAACTTTTGGCGATGAATATTGCCATGGATATCGTTTATAACCACCGGCCGACAACGAGTTAATTGACTGTACGTGCATTTTTACTTATCCGCGTCCCCACTCATATCTTTACAATTATCAAGCACTCTTTCTCTAAAATGACCTTTTCCCAAATCATCCCTATGCCTAAATCTGCTGAGTGAAAGCTCACTGTCTGCTCAGGCAACCCTTTAAGCTAACTGATCTAAATAGACTGAGATAACCGGCCGGATTTTTACAAAATACACTTTCGCAAAAACATTCTGACTTGTTTGAATTTTTCATGGGAACAGGAACTCTATGTCGTGGGAACTGCTAAATGGGTTCGAAATATAGAAATTCATATTTAAAAAGCTTGCCACGCAGTCGACGCTCCATAATTCGCAGAGCTCTCATTGAAAGGTACCCTTTTATTTACCGGGGGCCGGATGGATCTTCAATGACCGTGGAAGGAAGTAAAGGCAATTGGGGAACAAAGTTAGGAAATGACCTGTCTACTGTATGCAATGCCAAAATTGATTTAGACATCTAAATTCCTGCCCATCTAAGGTTACTGCATACAAAACGTAGAACCATCATCGGAAAATGTGCCAAGTATAGTCTTCTTCAAGACTTTCCTAGGAATCAGCGGTTACTGCTAAGTGCGTGCCTTAAACTCTGCATACGACTCGTTTTATATAGTTTGCTATAACCCCTGTTTAAAAGACAGATTAGTCTCAGTTCGATTGGTTTTGCCCCTATTTGTTATAGATATTACAGATTTTGCAGAAGCAGACGAAAGTTTATATTTTTTGCTCTTAAGTTCCCCCCTTTTTGCATGCTTTTCGATTCCGTTCGCATAACTTAACAGGTCTCCAGGCCGGTTAAGACTACGCCACCCCGCCTCCTACTAATTAGTGTATGCTGCAGTTTTTCATGCGAATTTCGTATTCGCGGTGAACCCAGATTAAGTTAATCGAGGTGGAAGGAAATGTACATGAACGTGCTTCCAATTCTTATTTAGAGCCATTACAATGTGCACTTTTCGGCTCAGGAAATTAATGAGGTCAGGAATGTTAAGTCGAACTTGTACGTGCTTAATTTCAATTAAGACTTGCAGGGCTTGGAACCTACTTGCTGCTATGGGTGGGATACAATAAAGGTCATTTTTTACTTATTAAAGTGCGCATTTCTCATGCTGCATATGCTGAAAGCGAGTACCGTTTCTCTTTTCAAGTGATAGTAAACGTGGTACTATTTGATGTTTTACGTATCTACTTAAATACTGCGACCATCGGCTTCGTTCGCTGCCTCGTTATCAAGTTATGCAATTTAGAAAGCACTAACTATGTTCCAATCTTATGGCTATAGTTCAAACGTGGAAAAATTGGACTTTGGGATTTCATAGAACTTTAAAATATCGCCCATTTCGCAAAAGCTTCACTCCTATCGACTGTTTTATAGCAGTTTAACTATGGTGGAAACAAATAATGAAGTTTGACCTTCGTAACGCTCATGCCGGAACATTAGCAAAGGTCAAACCGAGTGTTGTCTACCTCTGGTTTAATCTTTTTTTATATTTTCAAAATCGTAATTTAATTGACACTTCTATTTTAGTACCGCCGAGACATAAATATCTAATGCTTATTTCGCTCCATAAGTTAAATAATAGGAAAATTTACCAAGTCAGACTAAATTGGGACATGGCTCACATTGAGGCATATGGTATCTATCAAGCTCAACAGACACGCACAGTTGACGTAGCCGACAATTTGTAGAGATCCAGACCTCTTCAAAATCTACTACGAGGAATGTTAACTGTTCATATGTTCATCACTGAAGATGTCTACATTGCAAAAACATTTTTGGTCTTCCTTTTGAAAAAAATCAAATGTTTTACTCCGTCTGGACTTTTCATAAACAGTCTCATTTGCGGGTTTAGAAGGGAACCTCTGTAAACTGTTGGTCCTCACAGTTAATCCACCAGTATTATTACAGTGGATTTTCCTGGTTGTGCAACAGATAACTCTAAGTTAAAAATTTTCCTTGGGGGTACTTTTTATGATGTGTAAGCATGCAATCACTAAAAGGGGAGTTCCAATGCTTGTTAGGACGGAATTCGGGCATCTGACCGAACTGACCAAAGTTTGCACAAATATAGACGGGGCTTTGCGAAATTTTTCTATAGGCAGGTTTGTTTTTCCACTTTAAGATTTTTAAGAATGCATAACAGTAGCCGGATCGGATTAGGAAGGGAGTTACGTATGTTTGGAAGATTGGAAACGAGGCAGACAAAAACGACTAATCACGAATGTTTGTTCTTAGGCCTTGTTTGCCTTCAAATGCATGTATTTTGGCTTTTATTAATAAACATTGCTTACCAATTTGTACGTCCAAAATTGGCATATTATTCCCGTAGAGCGAAGATTAAATAATTTTCTTAGATAAAACGACCAAAACCATTTGCCATTAAGCACTTTTGCGCCATTCTTATGTATCTGCCCAAAAATGTCCATCAGTTGGCTCAGCAGATATATGTGGTTGCCTTAGTTTGGAGTCAAATCAACTGACTGGGATTCAAACGACCAGCGATCGGAGCAAGTATCGCGCGTATATTTAATGGCTGCGTGGCTTCTCCTACTTCCATAATTTGCTCAACTCTGTAAAACATGAAGAATATTATTTGTTTGGTCTCTTACTAATAGTAAACTCTATCTGAACTATGTTTAAAAACGAACTCGACTTTTCAGGTTTTACGTGGGGATATCCGCAGAATTGCTTTTAGGCAGAAAAAATGAAGGGAACTTAAAGCTTAATTTAATAAGGCGTAAAACATTTCAGGGAAGATACCACTTTCAAATTAACACTCCGTTAATGCTTAAGGTTGAAGGTAGCAGCTTCATAGTAAAAGCATCGTAAAATGACAGAGTATGTGACTCACAGTGTGCATCGAAATCATGAAGTGCTGAACATGAGATCTTGTTAAGGAGCCGCCAGTTTCCTTCGTGGAATATAATCCTAAGTTAATGTATGCGTCATCATTTTAAGGCTGGTGAGGGAGCAGTTCTTCATCCACTCACCCATTTCACTGCCAAAATCGATGGTCGGGTATTATCCCATTTTTCCAATTCTTTCCGATGCATAAAACCAGTTGCATCTAGGAGGGCTAGTGCGCGAAAGTCTTATAGCTTACACTTCATAGAAAATTATGCCGGCATCAGATATGTTATCCAATGGTAAGAGGTACTTTGTCAGTTAAAATGCTTCTGGGTGTCAGACCGTCTAGAGCGTTTAGATGAAAGTTCTAACTGTCTGACATCCATATATTTATCGATGCTGCTTACAAAGTATTCAGTGGACCCTTATCTATAGCATTACTTTAGGAGTAACGGAAGACTTTCTTCACACAGACAGTAGAATCTATGCGAATTCGCTTTATAGGAAACACATATCAGACCGCATGGAAACACAAACAACAAGTGAAAATGCTAAGGTTTTCAAGATATGGTGCCCAAGTTAACTCTTTAAAGCTTGAATAAACCATTTTTCAGAGTATAGAGTGTTAGAAGGATAGGAACTTCTGAAAAGAAGACTCGAAAGAGAGAGCGTATGCATAGTCTCGATTAATATTATTAAAGTTGTGCCGGCGTTGAAAATCTATCGAAATTGACTTCCGCTCAAACAACTCTTCATGGGAACTGAGCGATTCTGGTTAACAGAAGCCTGTATACTAAAAATCAAAGCTGATATCATGTATGAATTAGGCTGGGATTGTGTTTCAGGTTAAATGGTACCAAAACCTTGCTCATGAGTTTCCTTCTCTTTTAAACGCTATTTAGTATTTTCTGGTAGGCTTTCATCGAATTCAGTGCATAGTGTACGTTCAGTCAATGATCTCGACAAAGCTCTCCCCTCTTTTATTTGCACGATGGGGGTTGTACAGTTTATTGTATGATCCAGATAAAATGAACCGCGCTGCGGCCGAATTATAGAACTCGGAGAAACTGTATTGTCATAGAGGTAAATTTTCGTCGAGAATATGCCCTATTTTTGTCAGTTTTTGATAGAAACAAAAAATACGAAGGTGAGTCTCTAACATTTCGCTTCCCACATATCCAACGCACCATTTTTTAAGCATAATCGAAATCCAACAAATAGGAGAAGCCTATCGTTCACGTCCCCCCAGCCCCCCTGTTGATAAAATTATTTCATGATGACAGGATGCGTGACATACACGCAAGCCAGACAGTTGTGAGCGTGTATTTTTTCGACCCTTTGGTTATGTGAAAAAAAACTACGCTTTTTATCCGAAGTCTATGCAAAGTGCCCTAACATTGGCAGCACCAAAGAGCAATGAAAGATTTGCTTCTTCAGAAAACACTAGCATATTTTTGTAATGTGATGAAGAAAACTTATATGAGCAGCTTTAAACTTTTGTATATCGGAACACTAAACAAATGGGACAAGTTTATGTTCGGAACTGGTCTTCAGTATGTCATCCCTCTACCAACAAAATCCTTGTGTATCAAGTCTAATGTGGTTAGTATAGTTATAATATAGTATTGTTTATTCGCCAATCATCAATGTGTACATGAAAAAGGAGTTTGATCGAGTAGAGGTTTTATCAGTTCCTACACGACGAAGTATTACCAAAAACGATGAGTCGACATAAAGATGGTATTTCCGGAGATCATTAGAAGGACTAGCCAAACAGACACACCAGTTCATAACAATCCTCTACAGGCACTTGTAACTAGTGAAGCCACCAGGTCTACCATTTCATGGTGTAATGTTGTATTCTACATGACGCTTTAGTGTTCAGCGTCATGTAGACTGCTATTACAAATTTCAGATTGGACCCACTTGCGAATTTAATTTTCAGCGGTTGTTGAAGACGTAAATCGCGGCATCTGCGCACTATACAGCCCAAATTTCCACCGAAATGCTTAAATTAGACCAACCGTATTTTCCTCTCGCTATTGGTTTTTAGAGTAAATGCTGCTGTGTAGAGAATGAACTAGTGTTTTCAGACATGCAGGCCACATCGCCGACAGATTTCGAATGAAAAACAATTTTTGAAGAGTGCATTAGAGAGTTTCGGTGACCGCTCTTTTTGCGGTCCGCGTTGACACGAACAAAGCGCGTCAAGAAGCTAACTAAATAGTTGTCGTTGCATGGCTGCGGTGAATTAACTGCATCGAGCAAAACTGGAACAAATTGGCCGTATCCGATGGAATTATAAAACTCAAGCCCAAATTTGGCTAGTCAACAAAAGCTCAACATTAACTTCTGCAGATTTCCAGCCGCCACGTTCTTGCAAACGAAGATGACTTGCAGCTCTGGTGCATATTAGGGCTGGTAAAAGAATAATGTATGTTAGTGCTATGATGCAACTGCCACAAAATGAATGTTTGCGAAACTTGAAGCATTCTTCCCCAGCATGAATTTAAAACAGGTATAGACAGCAGAATTTATTGACACCAGCTTATCGACTGCAACCGGTTACGGCATAACATAGGCAACGTTTAATCAACATGCAGCAATTTTAACTTGAACAGAGCAGCAATGAAAGACAGCAAGGGAATTGTTTACTGCACGCAAACTAATCAATGAAAATGGTAGCTTAAGGACGCAACTTGATAAAGAAAACACGCAAAATGGATGTCTAAATAGAAAGACTGGGATCACTTGATAAACCTGAGGCTGACCAGTTGGCCTAGCTGTTTGCGTAAGTGAACCTCCCTCGCCATATGTGGACTTCTTTTTAAGTAGCGCAATGTAGGAGTTGTTCGGGCCTCAGCAAGTACTCAGGAGGATATTGTGGGGTCAACGGAATGACCGCTATCTAGCAGGTACTTAATGATGGAAGGTCGGGGACCCTATTTTGCTGCTCAAATGGCCTGGTTTCCAGTTTGGGTTTGCCCAGTCTACCACAAAGTGCAATTTGAATTCATAAACGCGCTTTGAGGTAGCGAGCAATGTTAAGATATCCTTTGCCCTTGGAATTGAAATAGCCTTAGTAATGCTGGCGAATGTGAGCTTCGCTCTCAATGGGGCACCTCAACCGTCGTCAAAAGGTATTTAAAATGTCGTCATTCATAAATGGTAAACATATTACAATGGATTATTTTGGGATCAACTGTTCCGTCAGTTTTGATTATATGGGTAGATGAAAGGTGCTGGATAATCAATTTAATCAAGGTTTCCACGGAGTAAATGTTCTCCTTCTTTGGAATACAGTATGTATCAGTTTTTGTCTCCGTCGTATTGGTGCAAAGACCAGGAAATTTAAGTGTTCATGTTATCACGTATTCATGTGGGAATCCGACCGTCTTGCTAAACCATCTTCCTATCTAAACATAAAAAGGCCCAGGAAAGTTAGCCTGTTGTACTGCGTACTTTTCATTGTAAATTTAATCTTCAGATGCAGACTAGTCATAGCAATAAGTGGATCTTCGGCCTCTTCGTTGGCATTACCGTATGCAGTATTGTAGAGGTGAGGGGGAGACGTTGACGGCATCGACCGAGTCGGATGTACAAGTTACCTCCACATGGGGAACGCCTTCGATACCGAAGAGCACAATGGGTTCTGGTAGCATGTTTGAACTCTCCTCGGACTTAATACGGATGAAATGGGCGCCAAAAATCTAGACTCGCATTTCGAAATGGCTATTCAAAGTTCATCTGCGTTCACGGTGTCGACTGCTTTTGTCAGATCCATGAAATAAATGCAGAGTCTTGCTTTCCATGGTACTCACATAATTCGCAGAGTATTTCTGGAAGGAATTCCTGCTCCGTATGCGCGTTTAGACAATTGATTAGGACTTGGAGTGAGAACATTTTGCTTTAAGTGTTGGAAATGACAGTCTTCGAGGTTTTCGTACTTTGAATCCCACTTCTCGTGACTGGGAAGCAAGCCTTTCGACCATCTAGGTACTACCATCCTTGCAAGCTTATTCTAAGACTGCAACGATCTCCGATGTTACTTGCCGAACAGTTGATGCAACGACTCCACCGTTTCTTGAAGACTAGGTGGGCGACTGAGTTTGGCATTCGCGTCTTCTTGAAAAAGTTGGCTGAAGGCTGCTTCTCAGACTATGAATGGATGACCTAGCAGGACCTTGAAGTGATGCTTTCACCTTTTCAGGATCGGCGAATTGTTCGACAGCATCATTGCGCTGACACTGAGTGGTGGTGCAGTATCGTGGCTTGAGTTCAAAGGTGGTTATGCTAACTGCGAAAAAATTCTTTGTCGTACTGCGGTCGGCACATCCTCAATTTTCTTTGGCTTTATCAATCAGTCAACTGTTCCTTATTTCCTCAAACGCTTGTTGATGGTTTCGACATATGAAACATACTGCCTAATTGTTGTTGTTTTTGCTCTGAGTGTAGATTGTTGAGACAATTCCGATACTCTCGGCGTGTGCGACTGAAGACTTACTGACCAGTGGTATGAATGATATTCCGCAGTTCCCTCCACTGGGTCTCACCGGTAACACTATCTTCCAATCCGAAATCTTTTCAACTACTGAAATTCAAATGACGTTTAAATCTACCCCATGGTGCGAGATTTGACCTGTCTTTTGTTTGCCTACCTTGATAATATCGGTGGAAGTTGATTAAAAGCCTCATTTTGGGACTGAAAAAGTGATGGTCCATCCAATATCTCGTATTTAACATTATATCGGCCATTGACATATCGTGCGGGTCACGCAGTTGCCAGCAACGCAAGTAGCGATGCGTTCGCGTTGCCTTTTACAGGATCATATGATGTAAGAAAATGTTATCGAGAAAACGATTGTGTTCTGTCGCAGTCTATTGGAAAAGTTTATTTTTGCAGAGGCTACCGGTCCCGAAGCGACCCAGCGCTCCCGCAGAGTTTGCGTGATCTGTGCCTATGCAGACAATGAATCACCAGGGAAAGCCGGCTTGACCAACCTCGTCACAACCGTTAGAAGCGTGTGCAGGTCTTCGAATAATTATCCTGCACATCATCGGGCTGGTTGTTTGGGCGAAGGAAAAAAACAGAAACGCAGGCTCTGATGACGACAATGGACATGTTTCTCTGGGGAGACTGGGAACAGTGACACAAGACGGTCAGGGACACCTTGTGGTAGGCAGAGCATCCGACTTATAACGCAGTACTTGATGGCGAAGTCGACTTCGGTATCTCCTCTCTTTTTCTCTGGACGTCCCTTCAGACGGCGTTATAGTCAGCATCCACTTCTTCCAGCTGTCTCTGTTTTGAAAAGTGAGTCTCATTGATGGACGCGATGTTCACCTTGTAGGGCGTCAGTTGAGGCGCGGCCAGAGTTGTCCTAGCATCAAATCGATCATCGATCGGATTGCCTAGATGAGAACGGACTCGCTGCTCTGCTAAATTGAGCAGGGTCACTCTGGTAGACTGCGAAGAAACGGGAGATGGAGACGATGGTTTGTGGTAGGTGAGTGCTCACCGATCGTGTTACGAGACTCACTCGTCCCGTTGTGCCTTGAGGTTCTACGTCGAGTCCGGTCAGCAGCCGCATAGCGGCGCGTATGACGGGCTGGCGACGGCGAATAAGCCACAAATGGCCATTCTAGTCCCCCTTGTCTTCGTGGGTAACGTTATACGTGGTTTCTGTTAGCGCAGTGCCTTTTCCACGATTTTGTGTCCACTGGTCATGGTCAGATGGCCGACGGTGTTTAAGGCACCTTTTCCAGCCGCTCACCCCGATAATCGGTAGACTGTGGGTCGCCGACTATGGCTGCTGAGTCATCCAGGCGGCTGTCAGGACTTTGTTACGATGGGGGAACTGCGCGAACCCGCCTGAACCGTCTACGGCGTTATTGGTCTTCCTCTCCGTAGGGAAACGATAGGGAGAATTGCAGTAAGTACCGGATGCGGAAGTACACGCACGCCACACACACACCCTCATATGGTTTAGTTTAGCCGCAAAGAAAGGTTGCCTGGGTGTGACCCCCGTACTGAGTACGACGTCGTAGAGACAGATAATGGTCGGGTGCCAGGGAAGGACGAAGCAGAGGTATTCACCATGTTTATCAGTGCGTTTGGTTGCGATAGCCGGTGGGTTGCATGCAAGTACTTGCCACGACCGCGGTCGTTCCTGATCTAACCGA
The DNA here is from genome assembly GCA_902702965.1 of Spirometra erinaceieuropaei. Taxonomy (NCBI): domain Eukaryota; kingdom Metazoa; phylum Platyhelminthes; class Cestoda; order Diphyllobothriidea; family Diphyllobothriidae; genus Spirometra; species Spirometra erinaceieuropaei. Next base: position 235,393 of record CACRXP010000613.1, on the reverse strand, counting down.
CCGAGACAGTGTCATTTACATTACCTCTTCATGCCTGACAGTTCACGACAGCGTAAATGAAGCGAGGAACTTTTGTTCATGTATTGACTTTTCACGGCTCTCCAATAGCATCGGCAAGCTTGGAAGTGACTGTACAGCTGCGACAGGTGTCTTGCCTACGACACTCCCCACATCTCATCTTTCCTTTTGTTACCGTAGCATCTTGGTGTTTGACAGACCACAACGACGACGATCCTTAGGTCAGGCTCAGTGGAGTTTATTAACGCCAGTACGGAGATTGTTGTATTCTGCGGAGAATGAATGGGGGTAATCGGTTCTTTGGCGCAGGTTAGCAACCAAACGCGAGATGAGTCTCTTGACTCACGGGGACGGCATACCCGAGATGGCGCATTCCCGTCAGCCTTTGAGTTTATTGGGCAGTCAGGACGGTTGTTATTGATATTGTAGCACACGAGCCTAGCGATGCTGATGGTCGGGCAGACGAGGTGATAGCAATAATGCATCTAATTTATTGGTGACTTCCGGCGTTAGCGCAAACTTTATTTCCTCTCTCTGTCCTCCTGAATGACACATAACATCTATTTGTGAATTTTTTGTTTCATCTACGCCTGCGCTTTTGCGGGCTTTCTCGATGTTTTGTGCCATCTATACAAGAGGTGGGCTAACTCATGAAATGTCAATCGAAAGTCCGAAATGAGTTTTCGTTTCGAAAATATTAATTAAGTAGGGTTGTAAAACTTATCATGATGCAGCGTAATTCTATTATCATTCAGTTACCTCAGGATGCCGGCTTTCGAAAAAACTTCTTTCCGGTAGCATGCAAAAACTGACTCCGTAAAAAGTTACTACTTACTTAGCATATATTTTTCTCATTGATTTTCGATGCCCTTAAAAATTCAGTAATATTTCATGGAAAGCATGCAAAAAAATATTTATTCTCTTACTCATTTGGTGGAAAATTGCATTTCTTTTTAATTTTATATTACAAGGAAGGGCATAACTCGGTTTTAAAAAAGTTTCTAAGTAGGGATTTTTTTAATACCGTGAAATGGCCGTTCATAAAACGCCATGTCTCTGCATTTACTAACGGGGCTTGTGAAGTTAATAGTATGGTTGAAATCCACTGCTAAATTTTATGAACCCCATATACTCCTCCCCTGATACTGTAAAGAAATATATGGTTTTCCGTACGTGGAAAATATACGGCTTGTAGTTCGGAAACCCTGAATCCAAGTGTAACGGCAGGTCGGATTCAAAATTACACGGGGATTGGTTAAGTTTTCGAAAACCGAATTATATCGTTTTTTCGAGTATGAACTTGGAAAAAGGCGTAATTTCTACTTAATGAGCAAGAGAATGAATATTTTTATGCATGTTTTCCATGAAATGTGACTGCATTTTCGAAGGCATTGAAAATCAATGAGAAAAATGCAACTCCGTAAGTAGTCATTTTTTGCAGAGTGCACGTTTTGGATGCGGCCGGAAAGAAGTTCGTTCGAAAGCCGGCATCCTGAGGTAACTGAATTATTATAAAATTATACTGCACGATAATTAGTTTTAAAACCCTGCTTAATTAGTCTCCTCGAAACGAAACCGTATTTAGGAATTTCGGTTGATATTTCATGAGTTAGCCCACCCATTGTATCTTGCTCATTGTGCCTTACTCCAACCAACAACTTGATGTCCCCGCCCAGTTCCTTTATGCCGTCAAATTTACCTTGCCCGAGTACTAGCAACATGCTCCAGGACTTCATCTCATCAGCACCAAATCGGCCTTTTATTCTGAGCACGTTACCAAGGAGTTGGCGAAATGCCACAAACTTGTGCAGGTTCTCCCTGCTAGCGTTTTCTTCCAAGTCCAGTTCATCCCCCTGCGGATGCTCCTTGCTCCACGCGAAAGGCGGAAATCCTTCTACTCAATGCTGTATCTGACCGACAGCGCTATCACCATTTGATCAAGACGGAAACATTGGGGGACAGGAAGCCGTCAGAACTCCTTCTTCGAATGCATTCAGTCCTTTGATAAATCCAGATTGACGAAGAGCTCACAAAGGAGATGGTTCTAGGGCGTTTACCTGCAGATGTTCAGATAGTTTTGGCGTCTGGTTCTCAAGATCTCACGACATCACAGCTGGCCACAATGGTGGACGGGATGACACAGATGAAGCGGTCTCAGCCACCCAGCGTTGCCCTGATCTCTACATCCTCGTCGTCGTCAGTGAGTGAACAGTTGGTGAAGCAGATGTCGGCCACGGCGGATGAGATTGCCCCTTGGAATAACAGGTTGCACGCCTTGCCTGCAGTCACTCACCCAGCCCTCATCGTTCTCGCTCGCGACATCAAACCACCGCAACCCGTTGATATCATAACAATTTCGGCCCAAAGGTTCGTCGGTGTTCCTCTCCCGCTCTCGTTTCTTCAACATCCTCCCACTCCAGCCGACCATCGCTTCGCCCAGTCCTGATCTCCACTTCCAGGCCACCAACTGTTCCTCTATTCCCACTTTTGGCAGCGGCTCCCTTACCCTAAACACTGACGTTCATCAGTCTTTCCCTTGGATCTTTGTGCTTGCCGATGTTCTTCATGAAATCTTCGGCTCGGACTTTCTAGTAGACCTCGATCTCCTCGTGGATTACCGACTTTATTTGCCCCTCGGACCACACGCGTAGTCTCTCTGTTCATGTTTCAGCTTCCTTCGCTACTTCCTACAACCGGTCTTTTTTGGATGCACATACTGTTAGTCCTTTCCGGGAACAGCTCTTTGAACACCCAACATAACTACTCACCAGTCTTTCAATGGTGAGGTTTGACATGACGTTGTGCACCAAATCCGCACCTCAGGCACTCCCGTGTTCACTCGGTCTAAACGAATGGCACCGGCCCGTTTTCAGGCCCCGAATGCGAATCTTGAACACACGCTGCAACTGAGAATTACTCGACCGTCCGATCGCCTCTAGGCGACCTTGCATGTGGTGCCTAAGGCAAGATCAGGCGAATGGAGACCCCGTGGCGACTTTCCTGCGCATAAAAATGCCACCATTCCCGATCGGTACCCCGTGCCTCGTCTGCATTTCTTTGCTGGAACCCTTTTGTAGTCAAACGGTCTTCTCGAAGACTGACCTGGTGTTTCCCTTTGTCGGATTCCTGTAGTCCCTAGGGATATCCATAAAACCGCCGTCACTACACCTTCCATGCTTTTCGGTCTTTGCAATGCCGCCCAAACGATCCCAAGGTTCATTGGTCATGTCTTACGCAACCTATCTTCCGTGCACACCTATACTGATGGTCCCTTGGTAGCCAGCCGGAATGCTGAAGAACGCGAAAAGCACCTTGGCTTGGTGTCGGACCGCTTCGAAAAGTATAACGTCGTCATCAACCCCCAAAGAGTGTTTCTGGTGTTCCTTCCATCAAGGTTTGCGTCCCTTCTCATCCAAGATCGAAGTCATTTGTGATTTTCCTTTACCAACGTCCAAGCGTCAGCTACAACGTTTACTCGGCATGGTCAACTTTTACTGTCGGTTCCTATCAAAGCGTACAGACCTTATGCTGCTGCTCACTGACATGCTTTCTGGCCCGAAGGGTCCCCTTGAACCTATCGGTGGCTCGCCGGGTGCCTTGGTGAACCAAGGCCTTTCTTGCTCACGCCTCCTTGCTAACACATCCTTATTCCGAAGCTTCACTGTCCCTCACGGTTAACGCATCAGCTGTTGCCGCAGTAGCAGTCCTACACCAACATCTAACGGACTCCACACGACCGTTGGCTTTCTCCTCTAAGAAGATGTCGCCTCCTAAGACAAGATATAGTACCTTTGGCCGTGAACTTCTTGCCATTCACCTGGCTGTGAAACATTTCCGAGACTTTCTTGAAGGTTGTGACTTCACAATTTTCACGGATCATAAGCCATTTACATTTTCTATAAGAGCGCATTTGGATAAATACAATTCGAGAGAGAGCGCTCAGTTGGACCGCATTTCCCAATTACCCGCCGACATCCACCCTATTGATGACAGGAAGAATGCTTTCCAGAACTTCCCTCTCGGTATTTTATCTCTCCCAGGGGATCGATCTTGGTGCCTTGGCGGTTGAGCAGTAGCGAATCCGTTATTGGTCTTCAACTTGTAAACGTTCCTTTGACCACCGGTACCGGCACAATCCTATGTGAGGTCTCGACCCCTTTTTACCACCCTTTTTTGCCGGCCTCGATGCGTCGGGCTGTCTTCCAACTCCTTCATGGACTCTCGCATCTTCAGATTCAAGCCTCAACAAAGCTGCTCGCGGAAACGTTTTCCTGACCTGGCATGACCAAGGACGTCAAAGCTTGGGTGCGTTTGTTCCCCACCAGGCACATTCCCAGCCCAGACACATGGTCCGGCCATGTGCCTCAGGGCGTCGCAGGCCCCTTGCTTCCGTTCAATTGCCATACTCACCTTCTTACCCGAGTTGATCGGTACACTCGCTGGACTGAAGCCATTCCTTTGCTGAACGTGCAGGCTGAAGCCATTGTCGGGGCCTTCACCAGTCGTTGGGTCGCCATTTTCGGTACCCCATCGACGGTTATGACTGATCGTGGTGCCCATTTTGAGTCTGCCTACTTCCGAATGCTCCTCAGGTTTCTTGGCTGCACGCGCATTCGGACGACGCCTTACTACTCAACTGCCTGCGGTATGGTTGAGCGTTTCCACCGCCAGCTAATGATCGCTCTGCTTGCCGCAGAAGACCCAGGAAACTGGTCAGACAAACTTTCCCTTGCACTCTTCGGCATTCGCGCGACAGTGAAGTCGGATTTGGACTGCAGCGCAGCTGAATTGATTCCCGGCATTATCCTCCGGCTGCCAGGCGAGTTGGTCGCCCCAACCTCTCATGGTGCCGACGAGACCCCTGACAATTTTGTGTAACGTCTGTGACAATTTCTTCCCCGGTTCCATCTCGAACTCCAACGACTGAGTCTTATGTCGAAAACGTCTTGGACAACTGCACTCATGTGTTAGTCCGGTGTGACCGTGTGCGCAAGTCGCTAGAATCACCATACAAAGGATCGACCCGGTTAAGGCTGCTGTTGCGGAGGAGCCGCCGAACCTGCCACGAGCACAGACGTTTGCTGACGCCCTACATCCTGTTTCTCCGCCTCCACTATTCCCTGCTCCTCCACCTTCCCTACCCCCTTTTACTTCCCCTCCCCACCCACTATCCCATCGTCAGGCATACTTCCTCTCCCTGCATGTACGCAGCATCCAACCACAACCTCATGCTCCACCGCAGCACGCACTCAATCCCCTCCATCTGTACCGCTAGTGGACATCACGTTCATTGACCTGGCTGTTTAGTTGCGCATTTCATCTGGATTTATGCATATCCTCCGGCGTCGTTTTACGTTGTCCTCCGGCTGCTGAGGGGAATACTGTGTCGAGATAACAGACTAATTGAGCTTTGACAATCTTGTCACTTTTCATTTACTGTATTGCTTGTTTTAACGTGACGCACGCAATGCTGCATGTCAACCTCTGCAACGCTTGCGTGCTCCATTGTCAGGTCGTTGAACACTTTTAACAATAAATTTACTCATGGATGTTTTGGCAGGTTATGAATAGTTCATACTGACCCACCTGTGAAAAACTCGTGAATTACGTGAGAATGGTAGTCATCTGGTGAATTATAAGTGGATTACTGAGGTGATCCTGCTTGGGCAGTCAACTTACTGTATCAGATTTGGTGAATTCCAGACGTTTCAATAGGTTGGGCGGATAACTTGACCCAAATGTGATTAAGCTCGCGTCGTCCGGCGGGGCCTCGTAGCTCAGGTGGTTGGAGCGTTGGCTGTACTAAAACCTTCTCTTACTGTCGTGCGTTGGAATACAGCCGAGGCGCTGAGTTCTTTTACACTTGGGTCAATATGAATAACTTTACTGTCGCTTTTTAATTACCTCAGCAATTAAGTACGAACTTGCAGTAGACCAGTTTATTCAAGGTCGTTAGGCTCAGACCGAGAATGTTTATGTATGAATATTTGGGCCAAAGTCCATCAGTCACAGCGGGTAACCGCGTACTATTCATTAACTGCCGACAGGCAGCTAGTAGTGTACTTTAGGGCCAACTATTCATACATAAGCATTCTCGGTCTGAGCCTAACTACCTTGAATAAACTGATCTACTCCAAGCTCGTGGTTAATGTCTGAGGAAATTAAAAAGCAACAATTTCTAGATTGGGATATTTACCAGAAAACACACGGGGAATTCTGGGGGACCCACTGACGAGCCGAACCCCTCACACTTGTGCCATGCAGCGGCAGAATATCGACGAAATACGCGCGTATGGGCTTTTGGCTAATACCTGTGCTGTTAGTATGGTATCACCTTATCCTAAAATAACTTTACTCACCTACCGGTCTTCTTACCTAGGGTTCTTAAGATATCCTTCGTTAATTCGTAAAAACTATTGCATTTACGCTAGCGTCGCACAGAGCCTCACAGTGCCGGACGCAATGTAATGGTAGGAGCTGTGGGTATGAGTCCTTGTAATGTTACAGACCGCTTTCATCACATGAAAAACAAAAAGGATTAAGCAAAGTCAATTACGTTTTGCACTGTCTCTATTTTAGACGTTATAAGGCCTCGTGTTGTGCAGCGGATGCATTTCTTAGATAAGTATGCTTGAAGACCTTCATGAAAGAGAATAGGGACAGTCAGTATAGATTGAGTAAACGAGAGTGATTTCGGCGGATTCCTATACGAATGCCTATTGTCTTTTCCTCTATCAAATATAGTGACCTACTGAGGACACCACTAATAATTCTGTTCTGGATACTTGTTTCACTTTACTGTACACCTAATCGCGACGAGAACCGGATTATAAGTAGTAGATTTCCTTATTTGTTTAATCAGGGAATCCAATATTTTCTAATTTATCTTGTCGTACGTTGTTGCTTCTCGTTAAGGGAATAATAAGAAGGATATTTTATTGAAATTCCAAGCACTTTCTACCCCTCATCAGCTTTTACATTTGAAGCTCGATAACATTTGCCAGTTATGCGCCCGACTTATGTAGATAGCACTTCATTCCCTCTCCTTCAGTGATATGCCATTTTTTACGGGCGTTCTCGTTTCGGGATCCTCTTTCAGGTTCAAGTATCATCGTCAGCACTTCTGATTTGCGCCGATGATAGTAGTTTTTCCAAGCACTCGGAGGGCATGCTGCCTTTCCCCCGCTGTGTTTAAAGGTCATAGATACTAGCAGCAGGAATAACGGCTTCAACAGAACCAAGCATGTTATGTTTTGTGACGGTTAAAATGGTGATAAAATCGCCTCAGCTACTATACGCTGGTTGTCGCAGTTGCATGCACGCTGAGCAGTGCTGATGCATTTGATATTCACCTCGGAGTAGTCAGTGCGAAATCTTCAGCCTTGCGAATTTCAAAGCATCCAGAAAGTGGAGGTCTTAATAAAGGGGGTTTTTGAACAAGTGGCTCTATTGTCACTAACCGGAAGCAACTATCAGTTTCCTTATGTGATTAGTGGACTTACTAGTCGGAAATACTCATTGCACGTCCGTTCCAGATCATGCCACCGTACGCCAAAACAGGTTAGTTTGAGCAATTACACTAAGCCTGGTTGAAAGTGAATGATAAGTGGCTATTTTAAGCCAATGATTTGTCAGCACGTGAAAAACAACTTCTTCACTGCTCGGAAATCTGTAAACGTTTGCTGCAGTGATTGCTGGAGACCTTCCGGGCTGGGTAGAGCTTAATCGCCTGTGAATAAATGCCCTTCTTATTATGAAATATATAACTTTTAATGAAAATTGATATGCCCCTTGAGACTTGCGAGGATTTGAATGCATGGAGCTAGCCAGATATCCGTATCTGACATCGTCTCTGATGATGGGTTCAAGCGGGAAATCAGGACGTCAGGTGGATAAAGCTTTTGCTCCGGGGATCGCATTTACGTCTTCCCAACTAATTCCTAGTACTCGTATTCTCTCTTGTATTGGCAATGTGCACGTTGTTATGAGTGTCGTGCGAGAAACCCAATGACCCACTTTACGTAGAATGGGTTTTACTGAAAAATAATAGCTGCAAATTGTCCCTGAAATAAATAACCAGAAAAATGTAGGCATTTGAGCAATATAAAAACAACGTTTTCAGTAGTCTGACCGCTCTGAAGTTTTAAAACGAACGCCTTTCGAGGTCAGTAGAATTCCCAAAACCACAATGACACAAGGAATGCTGAATGATGTCAAAATAGTGTGGTTAACCAACCAGAGATTATACAGTGTTAGGCAAAAGCATAGAGGCTGTGTGAGTCTGTTAAAAACCGTTGAAACGCTCAGTAAAACTAGGATAAGTGCGTTTATTCTTCCACGTAACCGCAACACAAGAGTTATCTCTCAGAACGCGGTATGTCCAAACTCCGGGTCAAAAGACTCATCAGAAATCATGCTCATAGGTTACTTCGTTATAGACATCTCCATAAACAATTGACTGGGAGGCTAAGGGCTTAATACACAGTGAGTGACTGATCTCGTGATCTGTTGGCTGAAAGTCTGAAGTGCGTTTTCGATTGGGAAGGTTTATTTTGGCGCGGTTGTAGTACTGATTATCTTGCAACATAATCCTATAGTATTTCGGGCCTGGCAGGATGTTAGCTTATGAATTAATTGCCTTTTGATCCCCTGTAGGAACCAAGCTCGGTAAAAGGGACAAGTTATTTAGCATGCATTTTTCCTATTTATTTTCGATGGTCTTGCAAATTCAAATATATTTCATAGAAACTACGAATAAAACTATGTTTTCTTTCAGTCGTTTGATAGGGAATCACGTCATCTTTGGGTTTTATTCCCGACGGAGGTATGTAATTAGGTTTTAAAAAGTTTTTAATTATGAGAATATTTAAGACCGTGTAATGTCTGTTCATGCAGCATAGTGCCTGCACGTTTATCACTGTTCCTCATGAAATGAACAACATGAACCTCATCCGTTGCAAAATTTTATGGAATCTATATAGTATCTTTTTAAAGTCATGGGAGAATATGCGATTTTATTAACGGGCAACGCATGCATCTTGTAGACTGTAATCACTTATCACTAATGCAACGACTGATCAGGCTCCGAATTAATCGGGAATAAGAAAAATTTTAAAACCTTATTCTACTCCTCTTTCGAGTAAAAAATAGAAAGATGCCATAACTGTCTATCAAACGACTGAAAGAAAACATAGTTTTATTCGTAGTTTCTATAAAATATATTTGAATTTGCAAGGCCATCGAAAATCAATAGGAAAAATGCATGCTAAATAGCTTGTCACTTTTACCAAGCTCAATTCCTACAGGA
>CACRXP010000613.1:195930-221780 GCA_902702965.1 Spirometra erinaceieuropaei | reverse complement strand
CAGAGCGTCAATGAGAGATGAAGCTCATCGCAGGACCTAGTAAATGACTAGGGTTTGAACAGCGCCAGGCACGTTTTTTATGCGACCAACGGTATAGATCGTCTTCTGAACTTGAAGATTTGCGTACTTCTGTTGGTAAAGTACTGTCGATTGGAATTTTTAATGCCAGAACTGCTTCTTGCTCACCTGTCATTCGGAATACATTTTGCATAAAGTTTAACAAAAAGACAGTACTGACTTATGTGACTCCCTACACAGGATATGAGAACAGGAACCACTTTCAATACGGGCGATTTTGTTACAGTAGGTAAACTAACTCATGAAATGTCAACCGAAATTCCGAAATGCGTTTTCGTTTCGAAAAGATTAATTAAGTAGGGTTGTAAATTTGATCATCGTGCAACGTAAGTCTATAATAATTCAGTTACCTCAGGATGCCGGCTTTTGAATGAATTTCCTTCCAACTGCATGCAAAAACCACACTGAAAAAGGACTAATTAAGTAGCATGAGTTTTTCTCATTGATTTTCGGTGTCACTTAAAGTCTAATTATATTTCATGGAAAAAATACATAAAAATATTCATTTTTTGCTCATTCCGTAGAAAATTACGTCTTCCTCTAATTCTAGGTTTGAAGGAGGGACATAATTCAGTTTCAAAAAGGTTTCTAATTGTGGGACTTTTAAATACCGTGAAGTGGCCGTTCGTAAATCGTTATGACTGTGCATTTACCAATGTGGCTCGCAAAGTTAACAATATGGATCAAATCCACTGTTTAATCTTATGAACCTCATAAAATCCCCCTTTATTACCGAACAGAAATGCGTGATTTTCTTTGCTTTGAAAATATACGGCTTGTAGTTTGGAAACCCTGAGTCCAACTGTAACGGCAGAGTGCGATAAAAATTAGTCGGGAATTGGAAACGTTTATGAAAACCGAATGATACCCTTCCCTCGAGTATAAAATTAGAAGAAGACATAATTCTCTACCGAATGAGCAAAAATGTATATTTTTATGTATGTTTTCCATCAAATATAATAGGAATTTTAGTGGCATCGAAAATCAATGAGAAAAACTCATGTTACTTAATTAGTCCTTTTTTCAGTGTGGTTTCTGAATGCAGTTGGAAGGAAGTTCATTCAAATGTCGGCATCCTGAGGTAACTTAATTATTATAGAATTACGTTGCATAATGATGAAATTTACAACCCTACTTAATTAATCTTTTCGAAACGAAAACGCATTTCGGGATTTTGGTTGGAATTGCATGAGTTAGCCCGCCTTCTGTACCTACTAGATTTATAGTTGGACACTGGAATACGTTGCCCTTTCAAGAACTACGCGCAGCTCCATTTCCTCTGCTTGGGCGGGCGTGCTTATTTCCATGCCCCGTTTGGGGGGCCACACAAGTCAGTCATACCGACAAGAGTATTCGACTTCACAATGCCGATAAAATAAATTTTTTTCTTACATTATCTTCATCATTATGTGTAACAGTGCTGTCTATATGGAATCGCACAAGGATTTACAGATCGCCATAGACTTGGTCTCATGAAAATATCATGAGGACACGCCTACGATTATGGTTTCTTTCCGCCACCTCCAAGCCGAAAAACGTGGATTTGATCGCCAGAAAATTTTAGAAAGCCAACTAAGAAACTGGATGCACGAGGTAGGAACCAGGGTTGGATTTACTGAGTGTGCGTTTCCGGAACTTCAAAATCGCACTGGAGTGGGTCGCTTGCCACGCACTCCAAATGCAGCCAAGGCCTCATTTTTCGGGTAATGCTTTTTCAGAAGAGGCATTTTTGCTTGGGATGAGAATTACTTTTTCCCGGGACAAAATCTTTCCGTATCCCACCTAGCTGTTTTTAACTTCGTTAAAATTAGTAAAGAATGATTATTCTCAGTGCCAGTTTTTGGGCATCCCTTCAAAAAAGGGAAACATATCCTGCTCTATTTCTAGGATTTGCACGGTTATTTGGCATAGTCAATATACTTAAGCCGTCTATCTGGATTAGGTCTCGTCAACTATGTATAAACAACAAAATTTCAAATAGACGTGACCTAGATATACGAACTCAATCACCTCAGCTGCCTGTATCCCAATGACCCTCACGCATCTACAATCACCGTAGAAAACGTATTTTTCATGGCGAAGTTGAGAGGTGCACTGAAAGAAGCTATATGAAAGAGATCGTAGCAGATTGGAGTAAGAGCACACAGGGGTCGCAACAATTGTCATATGCGCCTGCTACGCAACCGCACACACGTTAAATTTAGCCATTTCCGTATTCATCGTCGATTGTCGCACTTGTTGCGATACCTGTTTGACTGCCGCATCGGAGTCCCCAATTTTTGCACTTCCATCATGGAGTGGTACTCGTCGATTTGGCTCGCCGACACTGACACTGTTCGCCCTTGCACTCCCCACTTGCTCTTCGACCTGCCCAGGCAGTCTCAGCAGTGAGTTACGATACCTACTGCAAGCTAGACGACCTTTCTGTAATATAATGAGTTATCTTTACAAATACTTGCTTTCCTAAATGACTACAGTCTAATTTTCTCCTTCTATGCAGTTCACTGATAAGGCACCTTGCACCTTGGCAACAGGCAAATTATGCAATGAGACGTTTTCGTGTCTGGAGCACCAATTACCAGCATAAATGAGGATTCTGGTTCTGTGGAGACAGGTTCAGCTGTTTCGTGCTAACAGTATAATTTACCGAAATTCACTCTTGAGAATTGGCCTTTCTCGATTCAGCCTGATTACGGGATGGACTGTAGACGCAACAGTGAAGTTCCGCTTCACAACGTTTGCATGTAGGCGTAAATTGCAGTGCAAGCACTAGCACAGAAGCATTTCCGATACGGCAACCTGTAATAGTCATTTACCATTCATTTACGGCATCAGTTTTCTAGACCTCAGACGCAAGAACGTGAACAAACAGGATAAATCCAGTTTCTGTTGCAGCATACTGTCTCGCAAACAGGCCAGACGTACAGTGAGTGACCGAGCTCATAAAATGTTGGCTGAAATTCTGAAATGCGTTTTCGATTAGAAAGGATTACTTGCTTACGGCTGTAATACTGATTCCTTTAAGGCATACTCTTATAACATTTCGGACTCGGCAGGATGTCGGCATTTAAATGCCATTCTTTTCAATCACCATTAGAAATCGATCTCGGCAAAAAATGACTACCTATGTAGCATGCATTTTTCCCATTGATTTTCGATGGTCTTGGAATTTAAATATATTAAATAGAAGACATAAACAAAAATATGCTTTCTTTTAGTCAATCAAAAGATAATCACGTCTCCTTTATATTTTATACTTAAGAAAGAAGTATAATTAGGTTTTACAAAAGTTTCCTAATTGCCGAATAAGTTAGAGCCTGATCATTCGTTGCATTAGCACTTAGTGATTTCAGTCTACAAGGTGCATGCGTTCCGCGTAAAAAATCACATATTTTTCTATGCCATTAAAGAGATATCATACACAGTCCAGAAAATTTTGCAGTGGATGCGGACCATGTTGAACATTTCATGAGGAGCAGTGGTAAACGGCCAGGTACGATGCTATGTGAATGGAAATTTCGCGGTCTTAAAAAGTTTCATAATTAGAAACTTTTTTTAAAATCTAATTATACTCCTTTCTTAAGTTTAAAATATAAAGGAGACGTGATTCTCTTTTGATTGACTAAAAGAAAGCATATTTTTGTTTATGGTTTCTATTTAATATATTTAAATTTCCAAGACCATCGAAAATCAATGGGAAAAATGCATGCTACATAAGTAGTCATTTTTTGCCGAGACCGATTTCTAAAGGTGATTGAAAAGAATTGCATTTAAATGCCAACATCCTGCTGAGTCCAAAATGTTATAAGAGTATGCCTTAAAAGAATCAGTATTACAACCGTAACCAAGTAATCCTTCCTAATCGAAAACGCATTTCAGAATTTCAGCCAACATTTCATGAGATCGGTCACTCACTGCATGCACGTCACGTTAGCGTCACTGAATATTCAGGATTGTGGCCAGAAGTCAAGATCTTAGCTAAACTGACAGAGATTTCGATTTAATGCTTAGGCCTTTCCGACACGGGTCTGGGTTACCGTTGGTTGATAGCGGCGACGAATGAAATTAAAATAGTTATTGCAGCTTCTTCAGGTTTTATCGATCCCTAAACTGTTGATCCCTATTGATCCCTAAACTAGTTGAGGAGAAGAAATTCAAAACATCAGTAACCATTTTAGCACATGATTGCCAATGAAATCTTCATTCACCAAAAACTTCCCGACTTAATTTCGATGTTATATATAATGCCAAGTTGCAAATTTTTGCATACTTTGTATTTTGATAAATTTCTTAATCTCCTCAATATGCCCTATCAAGCTATGCACACCACCCTGTGATCAATTGCTATAGTGACCTACTCCACATCTAGATGCCCGGCCAAGGGGTGTTCTGCATTTTTGATTACTTTCCTGCTTTCAAAACGACTTTGCGCGACCTTTGTCTCAATAAGACATCCCAGTACAACTCTTCCTGCTAAATTACCTCTCGGCATGCGAGGGACTTTTGTTTCTGTGGAATACCGTAAGGTTTCATTCCATATAGCCACCTCCTTTTGCTTTATGCCGATTAACTAAGGTCGTCCAATTACTTTTATATTTGAATTATCTTGATGGCGCCGTCGTTTCTGCATCCATGAGATTTTTACTAACACCAATTTTAGGGATATTTTACAAGTACAAAAATTTCCATTAAGTGGTTCAAAAGACTTGTTGGCGAGCATGCATTTGCTTTGGAGCGCATCTTGAACTACGCCTCAGAAATATCTTTTGACAGATTTTCTTTTGAAAAACTAATAAATTATCCTGTCCGTTTTTGGCTGTGGTCGTCCACGAAGGTTCAGTCTCTAAATAATTTACCCTAACATTTTCCGATAGCTTGCTGTTAGTCTCTGCTCATATTTCTTTTGTAATTAGATTCCCAAACGTATATGTACATTGAACGTTAGAATTCCTGCCCCACTTCCCAATTCCCACCTAATTTTGCGCTACTCTCTTGAAATTCTTTCCGCTACTCCTGCTGTTGCTTATCCCTCTCCAGACTATATGACAGTTTTACGCAAATGGCAGTAATAAGGCACGGTCATATTCGTTGTTTCCTAATTAAGGCTCCTTCTTTTCATTCTGAAATGGTAGTCTTGAAAGCGTACCGCCTAATTCGAAGCTCATTACGTCGCCTCTGTTAGAAGCTCGGCGTTTGGACAGGCGGACATTCCAATTCTTGCTCCTTTTTGACATCGCCAGGCTTAACAGGAGAAAGTTGAATCTACCTTATCCATTTAACTGCCTAACAGATATTTGTCGCCGTCTCATCTATCGTGATTTGTTCGTTTATTTTTGGGCCCAACGGGTTTTTTTTTATAAAAAATCACTATTATTAAATAAAACGCACGCTGCTTATTTGTCTTTTTCTTCAAAGTGCTATGTCCGTATTTGTCTCCGTTACTTATTGTTAGTTAATAGCGAACTTTCGTTAGCTGAGAACAATCATCATCAATTTATGAACACGAACCTCGGTGCTGCATTAAAAATTTTTGATTTAGCAAAAAATACTGCATGCCTACTTTTGGTCAAATAGGTTTAATTACTGACGCATATATAAACATGACGTTGATCTTTTACAAACAGTTCGAACATCCCCTTAGGATTATTCTTATGTTTCAGAGGACAGCAATTCTTTTGAAGTTTACTTCCGAGTGGGAAGCAGAAGTGGAAACTAAAGTTGGCAGGAAGAAAAATCAAGCCAAATGTACCACTGATAGTAAACAAAACACTACTAAACTGCGATTAGCGGATTTTTCATGCCCTGCATGGAGTTTGCTACGGTGTTTCAGATTTCCTGTAGGTCACTCCCTTCAAGAATGGAAAGTATGATACAGTGAACAGTGGTATGTTTGAGATTTATTCTGATTTCTGTTTTCAAATCAAGAACATTAAATCAACTGAGGGCTCTTCCTCCACGCTCCCCCTTTTTAGAGACTGCTCGCCTTCAGCAGATCAGGTCTCAGAAACGCAATTCCCATATGGACTTTTGACTCCAGTCGCGTTTAGTAAGCTCCGTTTTTAAACCTCAAATTGTATTTTCAAACCAATAGCACAATATTTCCCCCTGTACCAAGTGCTGCAAAAGATGTGACGGGTAGTTGCTATGCCAAAGTATACTGAGATCCCCATATCGTGGCTAAAGACCATCCTATACAGAGGCTACAGTCTTACGTTTGACGCAAAAAATATTCTTTCTTGGATATAAACAGAACTAAGGAGTGATTTCGAGAAATGTACTTTTGCTGTACTGGCTAAAAAGCTGCGATTTCAACACCGGAGTATTTTACCAGAAAGCTCTCGCGGAATACTGGATGCCCCACTGATGAGCTGAATCGCTCATAGGTGCTCTAGGCAACCGCCCAAGATAGACAAACACGCGTGTCGGGACTTTTGGCTAGCGTCTGTGCTGTTGAAACGGTAAATCATCGGGTATTTGTATGCTACAGATTCCCTGTTGGCAGCTCTGGAATATTACGCTGTTTTACCGCAGAAGCTGGTGGGTTTCTGTCTAAGAATCCATATCAGCTTTCAAAGCGAGTCTAAAGGATCTGTTCCAAGTTCGCGCATCAATTTCAAGGGAACTAAAAGTATGGCGTGAAAACTGGATTTCATATATCAGAAAGCAGATAGAGAGCACTAGAGGGGCATTGATGAACCGGACCCCTCACAGCCATATCGTACATCGACAGAGTGTCGGCGACACCGCTATCTGGGATTTGACTAGTACCTACACTGTTAGTATGGTGAAGCGTACTACGTGTGTGTACTAATGACTGCTTGTTGGCTACTCATGAATATAACGCGAATATTGCGTCGAAACTGATGGATTTCGGCTCAAATTTTCATGCAAACTATTCGGAATCAGTCTAAAACGTTTTCTCCTAAATGACTAACTTAAGAAAGTGGGCTAATCTATAAGAAGATTAAGAGACTGAAATAAGCTACTGTTGCCCGGAAATAGGTTGACAGTTGTGTTTACGTATGGATTGACTGATTACCAGTCAGGTCGGCCTTTTAAACTGTACCGCTAGGTTCCTCCTTCCATACAACCATGCAGGTGTTTATTCTCTAACTTCGGAATGCGACTGTTTTTTTTCAAAGAATGAGTCTAATTTTTTATTTCCTCCAAATAATTTTATTTCCACAGATGACAGCGCTCCTCAGACTCTTGTAGGAGACCTAGAATCTGTGCCAATCTGTCCAACTCGATAGGCAGATGAGATACGTTCTTTGCTTGCTTTTAAGCCATGGAATTTGAGGAATTTTCAGGCAAAAACCCTTACCAATCGCAAACAAAAGTTATTTAAGAGCAATCTCTGGTAAACGGCCATCCGTCCACGATGAGTGGATGCCAACAATGTAACAGAAATTCATTGACCTAGCTCGACTTATTGTCTGCGACCTGAGGCCCAGTGGCTACCAATCTCTGTAAAGCAATCGTCTGTAGCGTTCACACTGATTCTAAGTGCTATTCCGTTGTCCGTATTGATTATAGCATTCGCGTCTCTATATTGTCTGCATCGAGCTCCGCGGCCCCATCTGTCATTTAGCGTACATAGGGCCTGTAGCAGAGCACAGAAGGCTACGGCACGATTTATGGATATCTTGCCAGGGTCATAGTGCCGCGGTTCAAGTGCGGTCGTGCCCTCGGCCTTCAACATCTTCGAAGGCAGAGAAGTAGTAGGTTGCGGCAGTATTTCGCAACAAAAGACGCGGAGTCCGTATTGCTATAGTCTGTCGACGCATTGTCGCATTTGCATCCACGATCGCGACGTTATCTTGCCAAGAGTTACACCAAACTCGACGAGTTATGTGCATTGACTATCTTCGCGTCGGGGTTTGGGGTCACATGACGTACCACTTAACGCATTAAGGCTAATCGATTCTCAAAGAAGAATGCAACGGTGACGGCTTCCGACATATTTCCAATGTATTGGTAGTGTGATATATGTAAAAATAACCGGTCTGAGATCACTGCACCTTAAGCAAGCGGTCGACGACAAAAATTAATATCTAGTCTTGTTACTTAAAGAAGTGGTTGGACACACGAATAAGTAGATATGCTGTCTGATGAAAAAATAACTGAAATCCCGAAATGTGTTTTCATTTCGAAAGGATTACTTAAGTTGGGCTGTTATATAAATTTTCTTGTCGCATAGTGTTAAGATATTTAAGTCAAGTAAAGACGTGAACTGGTATAAGCAGTATTCCGCAAAAATAACTACTTACCTCGCATGAATTATTCCCACTGATTTTTGAATTCCGTATCTTAAAGAAAGCATTCACAAAATATTCTTTCTTACTCATCAAGTATCACGTTACGTAACCTTAAAATTTTATACATGAGGAAAGAGTATTTTTCGGCTTTAAACGTTTTTACAATTCACGAATACTTTTGCACCCTAGCCGCCGTTACACTTGCACTCAGGATTTCCAAACTACAAGAGGTAAACTTTTCACACAATGGAAATCACACATTTCTACAGTGAGTGACCGATCTCATGAAATGTTGACTGATATTCTGAAATGCGTTTTCGCTTAGGAAGGATTACTTAGACGCGGTTTTAATACTCATTATCTTGCGGCATAATCCAATGATGATTCGGGCTCAGAAGGATGTCAGCTTTCGAAAACACTGCTTTTTAAACTCCTATATAAATCTTACTTTGCAAAAAATGACTACTCACGTAGCAGGCATTTTTCCCATTGATTTTCGATGGCCTTGTATATTCAAATACCTTTTATAGAAACCACGAATAAAAATGTGCTTTCAATCGGTCGTTTGATAGAGAAACAAGTCACCTTTATATTTTATACTCAAAGAAGGAGTGTCATTAGGTTTTGAAAAAGTTTATAACTATGAGACTTTTAAGACCGTGCATTGTTCGTTCATACAGCATTCGCTATTCTCCGTTTACCGATGGTCCTCAAAAAATGTACAACGTAGTCCACCTACATTGAAAAATTTCATGCAGTTTATATGGTATTTTTTTATAAACATGGAAGATGGGCTTTTCTTACGTGGAACGCATGCATCTTGTAGACTGAAATCACTAAGTGCTAATGCAACGATTGATCAGGCTCCAAAATATTCGGGAACTAGAAAAGGATTTTAACACTTAATTATACTCCTTCTTCGAGCATAAAATAAAAAGATGACACTACTCCCTATCAAACAAATAAAGGAAAGCATATTTTGTCCGTAGTATCTGTAAAATATATTTGAATTTATAATACCATCGAAAATCAGTGGGAAAAAGCATGTTACTTAAGCAGTCATTTTTACGGCGTACGGTTTCTACGGGAGATTGAAAAGAAGTATATTCAAAAGTAGACCCCCTGCCAAGTCCGAAATATTATAGATAATATGTAATAGGACCCCATCTAAGTAATCCCTCCTAATAGGAAACATATTTCAGAATTTCGGCTAACATTTCATGACATCGGTCACTTACTGTATATGCTGTTATGAAGAGGACATATAGGACTCATAATGTTTTGCAGTGGATTTAGACCATGTCCACTTTGTAAGCAGTATTGATGGATGTGTTTAAATTATGCGGCACGATGGCACATTTACTGTCTTAAAAAAACCCATAATTAAAAACTCTTTTTAAACCGAAAGATACTCCTTCATCAATAATAAAATATGATGAAGACGCGAAGTGCTAACAAACGACTGGAAGAATGCTTTTCGTGCATGTCTTCTGTAAAATTTATTGGAAGCTATAAGAACAACAAAAATCGGCAAAAAATTCATGTTATTTAAGCAGTCATTTTCTGCGGAATGCAATTTGCGCAGACGACCAATAAACGGCTATTTCAGAAGCCAGCATCCTAAAGTGACTGAAAAAATTTGAGATTATGCCGCATGATAATTACTTTTACAACACTGCTTAAGTGATCTTTTTGAATTTAAAACGCCTTTCAGAATTCCGGTTAACATTTTACGAGAAGACGCATCTGCTGCATAGGTGGCCTTGTGCTGAGTTCCAAAAAATGTGCCTATTTCCGTGTCCCAATTTTCATTCTAGCACTAACCCCCCACCCCCGGAATTTAACGTAAGGCTGCCTGTAATACGGGAGCATTTCTTTAAGAACTGCAGTTATAGACTTGGATAACCGTCGCGTCCATAATCAACTCTGTTAAAAACGAGATGGAAGAATGAACAACAAAAGGAAGCCCCGGCTCGATCTCCAGGGCCTTGGTCATACTTTCTGCAATTCCTTCTACCGCTCATGAAACGCTAATCCCGATTTCTAGAGAATTTGACTATTCTCACCTGCACAAATGTGCATTCCACGAGGGGAATAGGGCTTAGTCTGAGGTTGCTTTTGACAAAATATGGGAGTCTGCGCAGTAAACCTGTCTGTAGAAAATATCTGAAATTACCTCTGCAAATAGCGGACTTGTAATAATTCTGAACCATTGATGCGCCTAATGGACACATAGAGGTACTCTCCTAAACGTGAGGAAAGATTGTTTTTTCCATCGCGGAATAGAGTTTGCTATTCGCTGTCCTACGTGCCCTCGGGCACTTACACCCATTTTCTCCCAGTCTCAGAAACTAGCGTACCGCCTATATTTTATTAATAAAAACCACGAAATAATGTACTAGATTCTCCCACCTTTTGTCAGCTCTGGTTTGTTTTTTGCCTTGGCTATGGTCTTCTCCATTCTTTCAGCATTTTTTTCTGCGATTCTTAGCTGCTGCTCGGTTGGAATAGCGATGGTCTTATTACTTGCACTTTTATCTAGTTCTTCGTGTATCTTGGGTCCATATGCCGTCTAAATTACCCCCAAAAGCACCAAAACGGTTAGAAGCCTGAGGCCTCAAGGATAGTTTGGTATCTCCCTCGAAACTTTGCAAAACTACCCTGTTTATTCGATAGCAGGCATCATAGGGAGACAGTTAATTTTATCGGCTGCTAGAAAAGGGACGAAATTACTTGCTGAACTGCGCAGGCATTGACGGCGCCTATACCTCGACCAACGCATCCAGTCAGTAAAATGTCTACCCATGCATCAGCCAATGAGCTGTGGGGTGAAAGTGACAGTCTGCATAACCAGCGGGACGAGGAAAGTGGGAGGGAGGCAGGATGAGGCGGGTGATGTTATCGAGAGAGTTACTGGCGGCACTTCAGGTTGTACTGCAGGCAGACGTACACTTTCACGTCATAAAGACGCTTTTGAGTGTTCATAAACCCGGCAGCGTATAGGCACGCCTCCTACCTCTTGTTCACCCTACAAAACGCATCTAGGTGGGTGGGCAGCTCCCAATTGCCAGTTCGTCTTCTAGAATCTCTAGGTTACAATGGCGAGTCTAAACGTGGCAAACTAAAGACTGTCGAATTTCTCGAGCGTGTTTTAGACACTGCTTACCCAACCACCGTGGACGAATTAACTCATCAAATATGCGAAACTACAAGAGAATCTCTAACCACTCGGAAACTGACTCAAATGCATCCACCAAAACTCCCAATTACTAATGAATGAATTTCGGTCAAATAGAAACCTAAATGAAGCACTGAGTTCACCGTTACGCTGGTTAGAAACAGCAATGTTCGTCCGAATATCGCAGGTATCGAAGGCTCGGATATTCGTGCTGAATGTGAAAACTTAATTATTATATGTACATGGAGCTGTCCATGCGGATGACTGGGTAAATAAAAACTCACATGAGAAACGCCGTCAACAATATCCTCTAGATAATCGTCAGAATAACAATCCTCTAAAAAATGATGTAATACGTAGCATGTATGTAATATTTAATGTCGCCCCTTCGTCTCTAATAACATATATGTACTAGGGCAACTAGGCGACAGCTTGGTGCTTCATTATTTTTTCCACAACGACGTTCGAAGAATTCTATTTAATTTTTCAGACTTCGAATTAGTCAAAACGCGGTTGACCAAGACGGGGAGATTTTCAGTTAATATCGCATTTCGGAGCATCAATGGAATAAAAGTTCTTCTCAGGTCATATGTCTAACGACCGGTCAATGCAGAAAGATGGGATAGAAACAGTGAATGCAATTTATACCATACAAGGTTCTGCGTTTCAAGAAAATTCTGTTCCCATAAACTAACTGTGGGCTTTCCAGCGACGGCGGGATCTGTTGAACTTTCTTGCCTTTTTCGAAATTTTGATAAATATTTTTTCGTTCTCACTGCTGTCAATCGACTAAAGTGAATGACAATCTCCGTAGATTTTACCTATCAAAAGTTCCAAAAGGAAGACAGTCCTTAAACGATTTTACCTAATTTGTGAGTTTTTTACGTTATTCTATACAGATGACGGTTTGGACCACATTGCTTGCGTTATCCGGACAAGCAGACACATTCTTACGAAACATTCTGAGAATTCTTTCACCAACTTCAATAAAACTGCCTTCTCTCCTTTTATGAGGACCGATTCAGCCACAGTTACTTATTTTAGTTCCGATTCTACGACTATTAATGCACAATAGCATTGCCCTCTCTGCATTAGAATATTACTCACACGACCAGCTTTGTGCCGTTCAGTTTAAAAAATGACATCGGTAGAAATTGAAAAGGACAAGAATTATCTCACCATTTGTCCCCAGATAGAATCACAACTTAATAATTGGTCCTTTCGTGCTAGCTCATTAAATAACAGCATACACCTGGAAATTACGGATATGAAAACAAAGGCCTCCCGGAGATGTTGTTGCCATATTTCGGGGCATAGATTACTCAGATTTACAACTCAGTAGTTATGAAGAAAAATCAGTTTGTGTATTTCGGGAAATAGCTTACATAATTACGCCCCGTCTCAGCCGATATACGCGATCTGAAGAATTAAGTTTTAAGTTGGCGATGGCCGTTTTGGTAAATCTTTTTCAGGTCGGATCTCAGTTCGTAGCCGTGCCTGCAGTTGACAAACTCTAACCTAACCCCTAACGCCAACCTTCAACTCTGACCTCTAACCCCAACCCTTAACTCCATCCTCTAACCCCAACCCCTAATCCCAACCCCTTACAGACACGGTTACGAAGTAAGATCTTGCCCTTTGTCGTTTTGGTCAGTGTTCGCTGTGACTCTTCGACCGTCGTAAGAGATGACGTCCACCGTGTGGCCAGCAAAGTGAACGCTGCATCGACAACTTGCGTGCCAACTAGACCATAGTGAGGCGAGCTTTAGCAGCATCTGTCACACCATCTCCTCCACATCGTCCTTGCTCCGATGGCAAGACAGGGTGAAGATGACCGGATGTGGACGTGGGCACAGCGGTTGCTGTTAAAGCTGAGTGGCCCGTCTGTGCGCGCCACATCTGTACTGGAATGGGAGATCGTGTATCACATACATCAGAATGCCCTCTACTATAGCAAAAGAATAACGATGCGCAGATGTAGTCTGGGGTGACCATTAACGCGGGGGTTCGCCAGGATATAAGGAACAATAGGAAGAATTGCACTACCGACAAAGACAAGGGAGACTGAAATGGCCATTTCTGGCTTATTAGCCGTCGTTAGCCAGTCATACCCAACCCCCCCCTCGAAGTATGCAACATCCGAGGCTCGAACTCGCGACCTGTTAGTTGGAAATCTGCGCCCTGTCGGTTTGGATCAGGAATATACAATGGTAGAGGGGCGTCCACCGATGGTTATTACGGAACTCACTAGTTCCGTCGTGCCTTACGGGCTCTCTCTCTTAAGCCCAACTAGCAGCCACACATCGGCGCATTCTAGTCTCCATTGTTTTTGTCGATAATGTCATTCTGCTTATATCATGCGCCACTGTGCGGCTGCTGGTTGGGCTCGAGAGAGGGCCCATAAGGCACAACGGGACGAGTGAGTTCCGTAGAAATGATCGGTGAGCGCCCCCTCTATTATTATGTAATGAACCGTTAATTTCTGCTCAAAATATATCAAAATTTTCACTGTTTGAACATCTGCGAAGAATATTTTGCCTGGGAACGCGCTAGCTTATTTAGAAAAATACACAATGTCCGATATGCTCTGAACCGATCATTTAAGTTGCGAGCATCTTGTTTCATGAGTTATGCACCCATTATGCGTATATTCACGGCCAAACTAGGGGTCTTGGTCAATTATTGGCCGAATAATGGACAAAATGTCCATTGGTTTTTAGAAGTGCCTGTAAAAGATTTAAGCGTTTTCGAATTTACCTTTTGCCATCCGTGTCTTTTCGCTGACAAGCTCTCTTGTTCAGGAGTTCGTGAGAAGTACTGAGCGCAGACTAACTGTTTTTCTGAATGCGGCTAAATGTTTCGTAGGAATGTGTCTTAAAAGGTGTCGAAATAATCATAACGCTTTTAAATGTATGCATTACTGTTCTCGAAAATCTTCATGGAACGCTTTCGTGTCACCTTTGATATAATCCGCTATCATTAATTTCGAAATCGTTCTGGAGGACTTGAACAGTTTCATCGGTCGTACTAGCTGTATCAAGGGATACTTAGCGTTATTAAGTCCACTGAACGCTCCATTCTACCCAATCTCATCCCGTACAGCATGAATTTTGACTTCAATTATGCGGAAATCGTCATTCAAAAATATAACTCACAACTCTGCTGCAATTATATGGGTAGAAAAATGTGTGCTTTCCACTCCTGCCTCTAAATAAGGTTCAATGGAGGACTGACAAGCGAGCACTTTGTCAGATATTAACGCAGCGCAGTCGTGTTAGCATGAGAAATACTACAGCAAGAGACTAGGAGGACTCGCGTTCCCTTGATGGCTTGCCTGTAGTAATCAGCCAGCTGCAACATTGCACCTCTCACGCGCATTCGCATGCTCGTACCAGTGGCATTCTGGTACTCAGCCAATCACAACTTCCCGAACGGGCCAAGCAACTTCAAGGCCGACGTAGACATGCCCTCGCTCAGGATGTTCTGGCGCCCTGAAAGAGGGGACACTCGGGCGCCCGCTCTTGCACTGCCGGGCGTGTGGCCTCGTTCAGCTGTCAACTTGCTACAACTCACTGCCCATTCATTCTGTGCAAAAATACAATGTCCTCCCCATACCTGTCTAACTTCTGCGCTTTCTATCCGGGACCGGGCCTGCCTGAATGTCGTAGCGGCTAGGATCTGTCTATGAGTTAAACTGCCGCGACATTGGTAGCACTGGACCTCATCTTTTAAGTGTCTCTGCGTCAGGTGCTATAACCGTGACAAGGAGAATTCACTTGCCGACATCCAGTCGTGAGCGAGGTGGATGTAACCAAAGTGGCAAAGCTCATTCAGTCTAGGTCATGGTTTCGATCCAACGCTGTGGATCAATCTCTTCATCTATGTTAGCACCCAGTCGTCCTTCGCACTAGCTGGTAGCTTACCCTCTCTGTCACCAGTAGTATCTTCTTATTCAACCCAACAAATACCGATATGGTATACATCGACTGACTGAGTCTTCATCCGAGGCCCAGGTGCCAATCAGTTCTCAGTTTGTCTGGCTTTTGACGTGGCCGACAACTGATTAGTAATAACGGCTGTTCTATGGAGCGGTCATTGCAAATATTGGTGACTTATACCGCCTACTTTAAGTATAAGTAGCAAGGCTTATTCATTGAAAATTAAACTTTATTTTTAGGACTCATTACGTGACCAGAAAGCTGAGATGACCAAATGAGCCGTAAGGTCCGGATAGGACAGTCCACGAGACAGGTGCTAAGGACAAACTGGTCTGAGGTTAAGAATGGTTACTCGAGATATATATATATATATATCAACATGAGTGAAGATTCGAGGTCCAGATAGATTATCCCGTTCATCATCCCCAAAAGAAGACGAAGAAGAAAAAGAGGCGATGCCATGGACCACACTGTATTGGTGCTGACGTTTCGGAAACTTCCTCGTTTCCATCATCAGAGTAGTGGTAGGGTGTTTGCTCCTGCTAGCTCAGAGTTGTTCTGTCTCGCCGCCTGTCTCGTGTTATAGGCATGCCTGCTACATGAACTCTGACCTTCCTGCTGGCGGGGGATTGGCTTAGGTCTCTCCGTGGCCGGCCGCTGGGGCGCTGGTGTGACCTCTGCCCCCTGCCCGGCCGCTGTTGTCGCTGCTAGGTCCGTGTGTCCTTGGGCCCTCCCCCCATAATTTGACGGGCTGATCAGCTGCCGTTGCATGTGGGAATCGGGGTCGGCTGTTTGGGCGCGTCGGTGGGTCGATATCTCGCGTCGGTCGTCTGACACCCGGCTGGCTCTCTCCCACTGCTGGGAAGGTGACAACTGTTGAGAGAGCCGCGATTTGTTCGCCAGTGCTGTCGGCCCCGTCCGAGCTGACTGGAGCCTCGTACGAAGGGCCTGGTAGGCCGGATGAAGATCAATGGCTCTGTTTATTGTGTCAACTGAGGACCAACTTCCGAGAACCAGTCTGGCCATCTTGTCGCTCGCTCGGCCGATGACGCTCGCCTCCCCAAAGGCGAAACTGTGCTTCTCCTGTTGTATGTGGCCATATACCAGTGACAGCTTATCCTCGCGGTTGACTGCAAGCTGGTGCTCGTGCAATCTTGTGCAGAGGCGTTTGCCCGTTTCACCAACATACCTTGCACCGCAATCTTGGCAAGGTATGCTGTAGACCACTGCTGATTGTTCCGTTGCAGGTAGCTGGTCTTTGGGCCTCATTATCTGCTGCCTGATAGTGGATTCCGGTTTATGGGCCACCCCAATCCCAAAAGACCTCAGGATTCTTGCTGTCGCCTCAGAAACATTCCTCATGTAGGGGATTGCGAGCCAGAACTTCGGCTTCTCATCATTAGATTGTTCGCGGTTAAATCCTCTTCGGCACTCACGTATGAAGGATCGTGGGTAACCATTGGCTGTGAATAGGGAATGCAGGTACTTCACTTCCTCCCTTCTCCCGTCGTTGTCATTACAGTGTGTTTGAACTCGTTGGAAAAGAGCTCTGACACAACTGCGTTTGCGACCGATGGGGTGGTTACTCCGGAATTGGAGGATGCGTCTGGTATTCGTTGCCTTTCGGTATACCGTAGTTCTGATCCCCCCATTAGCCATTCTTGTGATGTTTACGTCAAGGAAGGGCAACTGGTTGTTGTACTCCTCTTCCATTGTGAATTGGATGTCGGGGAATATTGAGTTCAACAACACTTTGAAGTCCTGAACGTCGTTCTTCTTGATTACGACAAATGTGTCGTCGACGTATCTGGCCCAGAATTTTTGGGAGTACGAACGGAAGACCAGTCGCTCGAGCCTCTGTAGAACAGCCTCGGCAATCAGTCCAGACAGCGGGGAGCCCATCGGTGTTCCCTTCTTTTGTTCGTAAACCCGGTTGTTGAAAGTGAAGAAAGTTCTGAGGCACAATTCGAGGAGTTCGATGACGTGCGTTCGTTTAAACCGTTGATCAGTTTCATCGTACTTCTCCTGAAGAAGCTCGTTAATGGTGCTGATGGCAAGGTCCGTTGGAATGGAGGTGAATAAGGAGACCACATCAAACGATACCATCATCTCGTCTGACTCTATTTCTAGATGTCTGATACTCCTCAAAAACTGCTCAGCCGATTTCACCGTCCATTCGGAATCCCCGGTCAGGAAACGGAATCGTTGGTAAAGCCATTTCGACAGTCCAAAGGTCGGGGTGCCGCGTAATGAGACTATGGGGCGTAGAGGTACTCCCGGTTTATGCACTTTTGGCAGACCGTAGAAGCGCGCCATGGCGGCATCGGTGGCTTTTGCGGCCAGTGCTTCCTGCCTCTTGAGGGCTCCTGCCTTCCTTAACTTGTCTATCGCCTTGTTTACACTGTTCACGTGCTTCTTGAACTCTCCAGTCTCCGAAAGCTTATAGGCAACTTCGTCCTCCAACAGACCTTCCAGTTTCGTCGTGTACTCGGTCTTGTCCATGACAACCGTCGAGCGTCCCTTGTCGGCGGGCAGGGTGACGATATCCCTCATCTTCCGCATTCTCAGAAGTTCTCGGTCTTCTGCTTCGGAAATCACCGAATGGTAGGGGATACGTGCGGTCCAGGTAATTGAATAGAAAATGGGAAGACGATCGCTGGAACCAATTGTCTATTTATCGAACGTTTCGAACTTTCATGTGAGTCCATCGTCAAGGAATGAAAAACCATACAGCTTATCGAATATTTAGCTCACCTCTGCCGTGGATGGTCTCGGGCTGTCCTGCTGATTTGTTTACGTAATGCTTGAAAAGCGATTGTCAAATCGAAATGTCGACTGATCGAGTCCTCAGACGAGTACCAAGCTTCCTGCAGCAGGCGCGCAACGCGGTCGTCTGTCTAGCCTAATATTCTCACACAGTCATCGTCAAAGCCGTATACTGGCGAGGAGGCGTGAGCGGCTACCAAGGAGAGTTTATCCTTCCGTCTAACAGCCAACTCATACTCGTTCTGGGGTCTGACGAATAAGCTGTCGCGGACCAGCGGCATAAATGACATCAAAATGCGGAGGGTTGCGGTCTACCATAGGGACTACCTTCTGGAATATTGCAGTCTGATAGTTGCCCTGTGGCGTTACAGACGTAAAAAGCTAACAATTAAATCGCCTTGCACTTAGGCTCCCGAGTTAAAACGTTGGAAAAGACGCCCTCAAACAAACCATCGATGCGGTTGAGACCCCACTCATACTTAAACTGCTGGAGAAACCTTATGAGAACATCCCATTCAAGGAGTATGGCCTATGCAATTGACTACGACAGGCGGACTCCGAAAACTTGGTCTGGGGAACAGCAAGCAATATTTACTACACAATACAGTTCGTGACCGAGCTCGTGAAATGTTGGCCAAAATTCTGGAATGCGTTTCCGATTAGGAAGGATTACTTAAGCTGGATTGTTATACTGATTATCATGCAACATAGCCCTATACCAATTCGGGCTCGACAGAATGTCGGCTTTTGAACGCACTTCTTTTTGACTTCCTGCAGAAAGCACCCGTTGTAAAAAAATGACTAGTTAAGTAGCATGCATTTTTCCTATTGGTTTTCGATGATCTTATAAATTCAAATATATTTTATGGAAAACATGAACAAAAATATGCTTCATTTTATTCCTTTGGTAGAAAATAACATTATCTTTGCATTTTATATCCAAAGAGAAAGTACAGTTTGGTTTTAAAAACTTTCTCAATTCTTCAATAATTTCTAGCCTGATCTGTCGTTGTATCAGCGTTAGGTAATTTCAGTCTACATGGTACGCGCTTTCCACGTAAGGAAAATCAAATATTCCTCTACGCCATTAAAAAGAAACGACATAGATTTCATGTAATTTTGCAATGGATCCGGGCTGTGTTGTAGATTTTATCAGGAGCATTAGGAAACGGACATGTGTGGTCTTGCATGCATGGGCGTCATACGGTCTGTAAAATCTCATAATTGGAAACTTTTTTAAAACCAGAATATACAGTGCGTGACCTATCTCAAGAAATGTTGGCTGAAATTCTGAAATGCGTTTGCGATTAGGAAGGATTACTTGGTCGCGGTTGTGATAGTGATTATCTTAAGGCGTACTCTTATAACATTTCCGACTCGGTAGGATGTCGGTTTTTAAATGCAATTCTCTTTTATCTCCTGTAGAAAGCGTGCTCGTTAAAAAATGACTACTTAATTAGCATGCATTTTTCCCACTGATTTTCGGTGGTCTTGGAAATTCAAATATATTTTATAGAAACCGCAAACAAAAATATGCTTTCTTTAAATCAATCAATAGATAACCACGTCCTCTTTATATTTTATACTTAAGGAAGGAGGATAATTAGGTTTTAAAAAAGGTTTCTAATTGCCGAAAAATTTGGAGTCTGAACATTCGTTGCATTAGCGCTTAGTGATTACACTCTACAAGGTGCATGCGTTCCGCGTAAAGAAAATCCCATATTTTTCTATGTCATTAAAGAGATATCATCCAGGGTCCTTAAATTTTGCAATGGATGCGGACCATGTTGTACATTTCATGAGCAGCAGTGGTAAACGGCCAGGTACGATGCTATGTAAATGGACATATCGCGGTCTTAAAAACTCTCATAATTAGAAACTTTTTTAGACCTAATTGTACTCCTTACTTAAGTATAAAATATAAAGACGTGATTCTCTATTGATTGACCAAAGGGAAGCATATTTTTGTTTGTGGTTTCTATAAAATATATTTGAATTTCCAAGATCATCGAAAATCAATGGGAAAAATGCATGCTAATTAAGTAGTCATTTTTTAACGAGCACGCTTTCTACAGGAGATTAAAGAGAATTGCATTTATAAACCGACATCCTACCGAGTCGGAAATGTTATAAGAGTACGCCTTAAGATAATCACTATCACAACCGCGACCAAGTAATCCTTCCTAATCGAAAACGCATTTCAGAATTTCAGCCAACATTTCATGAGATAGGTCACTTACTGTACTTTTTCTTTGGATATAAAACGCAAAGATAATGTTATTTTCTATCAAAGGAGCAAAATTAAGCATATTTTTGTTCATGTTTTCCATAAAATATATTTGAATTTATAAGGTCATCGAAAACCAAAAGGAAAAATGCATGCTACTTAACTAGTCATTTTTTACCACGGGTGCTTTCTGCAGGAGGTCAAAGGAAGTGCATTCAAAAGCCTACATCCTGGCGAGTTCGAATTGGTATAGGGTTATGCTGCATGATAATCAGTATAACAACCCCGCTTAAGTAATCCTTCCTCATCGGAAACGCATTCCAGAATTTTGGCCAACGTTTCATGAAACCGGTCACGCACTGTAGACAATTAATTCTGGCTTTGGATACCGAAATGTGAGAATATTCCTCAATCCTAGTACCCGAAGACAGTTTGCGATTGGAATGGCGGAAATGAACCAGAAGACGATCGAAACAACCATCTTATTGACCGTTTACGGCTTCATGCTAGAAGCAACGAGGGTGGGGTAGTACTGATCCTCACTGATCGGGGCCGAATATCTGTCGCCACAAATACGGTGGTTGTACAACTATACTGACTGCAGCCTAGTTGATTTTCAGTTTCGTAACTACGCTCATTGCAGATCGACGTGTGGTGCCAGAACTGCGAAATCGTATGGGTCAGACCGCGTTCTTGTTCGCACACGTCTGAAAGCTCAGCACGCACCCTCGCCTAAAATGCCTCATTTAATACGCCTCGATATCTTAAAATTAGGACAACTTAGCACAAGTGAGGCTTTGGATACAGAAATCCAGGTTTGCCTTGCAGGCCGAGTCGAAGGAGAGGGTAGCAGCAAATTATCATTATTGGATTCTTCAGTACGCTAAGCAACCAAGAGGGTTTTTGACTAATCTGGTGGTACCCCAGTACAAGAATTTACAGTTGTCCGCCCAGGTAGTTATAGACAGACCTCAAAACAATGAATCCTTCGTCAACCCAACAGTTCCAGTCAAATTCGGTTGCCAATAGTCGCAGAAACTCCCGGCTCGAAATCGCACGTTTTATGAAACAGGGTAAAGACCCTGACGATAGTCGAAACCTACTAACTTATTCGCCAAGTAAGTGACAGATTTCCTGCACAGAATGAATGTTTTCTTGGTATGAATGCGACCTTATTACTGACTACTCAGCAAAGTTCAAGAGCTGTCATGAGTACTTCGAACATCTCAACTCTAACGACCAATCAACCACTATAATTTCTCCCAAGGGGCAAGATTTCATCTTTCGCCAACTTGCGCAATCTCGCGTGACCCTTCTTCTCAGGACTAAATCGCGGTTGCAAAATAGCAAAGCACCAAGAGGGACAAAATCCCCGCTGGGGCCTACAAGTCCCCCCCCCCCTCTTTTATGCTCTGGTGCTCTGGTTCCATATTATGACTGAGCAAGCGCGGCGAGATGAGGTCGTTCCTAATAACTAGGGCTTAGCCGCATCTGCGCTTGTTTTCGAAAGAGTAGATAAGACGATTTCTGAGAAATCCAGCGAGAGAAACATCGCAGACACTGCTGCAAAAATCCTTTTCGGAGTATGATCGACACAAGAACGAGACGAGAGCAAATTGAGTTCCTAGATGAACTGGGATGCTCCTACCATAAATATACACTGCGCGCATTTTAAGGTTTCGCCATGGTTACCAGAAACCGAAAACCGTCTGATTGATTAACTTCCCTACAGCATTCGGCTCTGTCCATTGGGTTGCTGTTACAGATAATGGAGCAATGCGATGGGTTGGCACAACACATCGGCGATGTCCAAGGTCTACTATAGCTCCAGCAATGAACGGCTGCATTCCATAACGGACCTGCCTAACCACTCGCGCTTCGGCCCGAAGTTAGAGAAGGTTACATCCAAATAATCCCATCCTTAATCAACGCTACTTACAGAGTTTTCACAATCTTTAAAAGGTGCCCGAGGGTACAATGAAAGATCCTACCATCAGGAAAACCCGCATATACCGTGCGCTCGTCCGGTCAGTCTTCATATACGATAGTGAAACACGGGCAGTCAGCGAGAAATACGAGTCTACAACTGAAGGCTTTTGACCCCCGTCGTCTGAGAACCATCCTTCGGGCAAAATGCATCGAGCTTGACTTGCCTGAGGCTGTCCGGACTCGAGTAACTACACGCGAGGGTATCCGAGTTGACGCAAGAAAGACGAGTGCGGTGGTTTGCGTACGCTCTTAGTCGTCCGCCACAGGAGATCAGTGTTGCTATCCTTCATTCGACTTATAGTCCACCCCGAGGTCTACTAAAAACCTGGCCCAACAAATTCAATTCAAAAACTCGGCGGTGATTCTTGAGCCCTCCCGGGCTAGACAGTTGGCTCAGCTCTTCAACTCCGATGTCACTCGCGGAGAACGGCAATCCGTCATTTTTGGCACGGCCGCAGTCAGACCAAGTACAGGTCGATACATGATCGCCAATCAGTGTTATAACTTCGTTTTGAGGATATTGACCGTTCTACTAAATATTTTAAATGTAATTCACTCTCACAAAATATAAGAATAAGTGGCTTTAAATGGGAGTCAACAAAAACAAGCTAAACCATGTTATTACACGGGAGTGAGGAAGAAACCATTAGTCATTTATTGAACTGTTTTGCACATTACGTACATTTAAAGACAAGGTAGGTTCGTGGTTGTTTGTGTGGCTCAAATTCGCCACCACAGTTCCCCTTTGGGCATTTAACACTACCACAGTTAAGTGCTTTGTGCACTCCCTCGTATTATTTCGTGTAAAATGTTTAGCGTCCATCGTTTCTCACACTAAGTCTGTTAATAATCCGGACACTGCAACTTCCGCCGCCATATTCGGTGCCTGGACAGAGTAATTATCTGCTTGGGAGCGCGCAAGAGAACACTGCTTCCAATATCAGTGACAGTGAGCCGAATGGCCGAGTCATTATCAAGCCAGCATCGAAGATGGGTGATAAAATTGCTCCAACTAACGACTTGATGGTCGGCCACCAAAGCCATTATCGCACCAAGGACAACCATTGTCGATGAGAGGGGAAACCATTGCTTTTGATATATATCCGGAAACATAGCGACTACATCCTGTAGGTACTGCAACCCCTTGTGCATGAACTACCCCTATCCGACCCTGCCTCTGAAGATGGGTTTGGGTATGAATTCGAGCTGTCAGGCGAATGAAGGTCTCGTTCTAGCGACTGTGTCTACTTCCTCGCAAGTGCAACCTGATACGCTCATTTTCGCTTTTACCAGGACGGCTGTCCTCTGACGCGGAGCACGTCTCCCAAAGGCGTTGATCTGACAGAAGGCAAGCACATGGCATCTTGACTTAATGCAAAAAAGCTATGGACGCCGACTACCTGCAAATGCACGGCCTCTGGAAGCCAACCCTGTCCTCATGCTGCTCAGTAGCATCGGTCAGTTTAGCACTACTTGACCAACTGGACGTGTAGAAGTCAAGATCTTACTGAGAAGCTGGTGATACCGACAGAACCCTGACAGCAATGCATCCTGCTGTTACCGTTATCAGAACTAAACATCGTTAGGTTTCATTACTTTCTATGGTCATAGTCAAGTCTACCGTGATGCAATAGTAACGAGGTTCCAAATCTCCAACCCGGGAGATAGAATTAACGGACCAGTTTTTACTGTTTCAAAGTACGTATGCATGGATAACCCGAGGGCCGAAGGTCAAGGATAGGAGTAAAAATAGGACGAAGGGTCCAGACGACAGGAAAGTGCACGCAGCGTCCAGCAAGCAGAATTGTCCTTTCCTTCCCGAGATTTCCCTTTTTCAAAATAAGTGGAATCGACGTCATGAATTTCTGAAGATCTATTTTTGGCCTTCTGTTCAGAATGTTTGGCCGAAGGCATTCTACTTTTAGCTGGCATCGGTCAAGGACGTCACAGGACACATCCGCGCGATCCTCGATATGCTGTTCGGCCAGCACAAAGTGCAACTTTGGTTCAGAGTTTTAGATGGTGTCATTATTTACATCTACCTTTGAGCACTGTAAATCCCGGTAGAAGTGGGGTTAGTCATTGGTTCTGCCGGACGTGAAGAAGCTTCAAAATTTGATGGAATCAAAACCGAAATACCAGACTGCACTTCGGCGTTTCTATCAAGGTATATCACGGACAGAGACAGGACATACGAATGACTATTTCTGGTTTGCCGATAGAACGGCGGACGGAGAACGAGCGCCCAGACGTGACCTCAACTTGTTGAGGTGGTGTTTTAAACAGTCCTGCTGAACGATGCGAGTAACAAAAACCGACAAGTCGAGGTATAAGACGACACGTCAAAAAGAGCGCGTCGCATACATACGTTGCAATCAACTGCAACTTTGTTCCTTGTTTTCTGAAAAAGATTGACGACGAACCGGTGCCCCCACTGCGGACACAAACCTTAAGTTATTTCAATCAACTGATTTACATTGCTCATCCATCTACCATTGTAGTGTTCTTTAGATCACGTGCACGAAAAATGTGTCGGTGCACCTAAATAAACAATGGCTAGTGAAAAAAATGTACTGGCCAGAAACGCTGCATGAACAATGCATTGGTTACCTTGGTGCAAAAGTCAAAGCATTAGGGCCATACACAAAAAGTCTTAGTCTTCGCTTTCAAAAATTATGAGGCCTTTGTTGCCAAGGTTTCGAGAGGATGCTGCCTTACTTGCTCCCGTCTGTATCGTGGATCGTCGAGCAATAAGTAAAATGACAACGCAGGAGAAAGTTTAAGAAGCAAAAAGGCTAGTAAGGCCTCAACCTCGGGCCCGCCAATGTTGAAATATCAACAGAAGGTCGATTCTCGGAAGGCAATGTGCAAAAAACGTCATACCTTCCAGACAGCAATGAGCCTCCATTCCTACCTCTAAAGGCCAGACACTTTCTCTGCTTCCGACAAAGCTGTTATGCTTGACCAGAAGTTTTGGCCAGCGTATGAGACAACCAGGATCAATGTAAATTAAAATCCCAACTATATGCGCATAAAAGTGGCTGAAGGGTAGACCGGACATCCTTAACTCTAGCGGTAGTTAGGATGCAATACGCCCTGAAATGGTCCTGCTTTCATTTACGACTACCATACATCCAATTAAATATACAGTAAGCGTTTTGGATCAGTAGGTACAACCAGTGAGCTCGTACTGCATTTATTGCACCTTTACAAGTCTGTGTTAATATTTCATTAGTGCAGTAAGCATCGTGGGCGTGAGCAGGGCCTACGTCGTAGGATATAAGAATGTGAAGAAATGTGAATGTCGACGTGAGAGATAAAGGGGGAGGGCGGAACAAGTATACATCATCCTGGGGAGGTTAAACACATCAAAGAAGCTAGAGATGTACCTGTTGATGAAATAGTCATCTCAAATA